>VKOC01000003.1:38645005-38655294 GCA_009364415.1 Spea multiplicata | reverse complement strand
GTGCCCCCGCCCTCAGATGCCCTGCCAAGCAGGTGAGGTGCGGGATGCGTGTGGATGTTGCCCGGTGTGCGGAGCAGCCGAGGGTGAGGCGTGTGGACATCGTGGGGGATCCCCGTGTGGAGAGGGTTTGGAGTGTGTCGTCCCTCGGGTTGGGGGGTCTTCGAGAAGGAAAGTCGGGGTGTGCGTGTGCAGTACCAGCGAGCCGGTGTGTGGCAGCGACGGCAAAACCTATAGGAACCTGTGCCACCTCAAGGCCGAAAACAGACAGGCAAGGCGGAAGAACTCACCGCCTGCCATCCACATCCAGAAAGGGCCATGTGATACGGGTAAGTAAACCTTTGGGTTGGAGAGGCTGGGTACGGTGGCCTATGGGGAGGAAATACAATGTGTGTGTGTGGCACCTCTACATGTTCCTTTCTTAATGGAACCTATCGGTGTACATGTAATCCTCCGACTTACATCAGGTTAGGTACCAGAGGAAGGAAGCTGAAATGATGTAAGTCGAGTCTGATTGTTACTAGGAGCTATTTATATGGTTATATGGTTTATATTTAAATGCATGCGATATTCAGCCAGCATAAAGTATACGCTTTATAAAGAACAGAACGATATTCACCAATCTGAATTACATGGCAGAAGGGATACATTACCGAGGGTGTCCATAACAACGCTACAAAGTGATGAATGAAACGGAAGGTGGGACATCTTTACTTTTAGGATTGAAAAATCGTATTAATGAGAAAAAAAATGTTATACAAAAAAAATATTTCTATAATCTCTCCTAGACACCTATACCTACTGCCAGCTTGCCTCCACATATCATCATATATTAATATATATTATATAATATATAATCAATATATATATATATAAAAATCTAGAACTTTCTTGCCGCAATAAACCCCAGGGGCTGGTATTTCACAACGCACAGTAAAGTCTGTGAAATTAAATGAAGACCGTTTAGTCAGTATGTAAAACGCTTTGTGCCGTTCCACCTATTCTGCTAAATTTAACACTTTTATAGCTAAGTGCAACATTTGAAAGATCGTTTTTAATACCTTCCCAGAAATACAGTTTTGCCTCATATGCAGTTTTTGCTGGGAATACTTAATTGTCATGTGACTCAAAAGCCGAGAGTAAGATGATACTGCCATAGAAGCTCAAAATGGTTTCTTCAAATGTTCTGTGCGGTTTTGTTAAGCGCTTAAACTTTAGTAATAAAGAATAAAAGGACGGACAGATCTGAAATGGGATTATTTGCTAAATGTGCTAGAGAGTGCAATTAAAAGAGCACTTTTAAAGAGTTAATTTTTTGTATCCCAATTAATATTTGTAGTTCAATTAAAAAATGTCGACCATGGACACATTTGCCAGTTTGGTTCAAAAAAATGAATAAAAATGAAATAATAATAAAATAATAACTCAATACATAATAATTAACAAAAATAAAAGTTGTTCTTTTTTACTATACTCATGATGGCGCGGCCTCCCCACAGCCGTCTAATGGCTGAGTGCTTCCCTGTTCTCATATATACAAAGCACTCCTGGCTGAGTGTGGATAGGGGCTGCCTTGCCCCAGAGGTGGTTGCTGAGTTCAGTGTGAGTGTCAGTGCTGGAGGTGACAAGCTGCTTTCTGCAGGGTAAATACCTGCGAGTGTGTGTTTATGCGAGTGTCATGCGGGAACATGCTGGATAAATGTATGTGGGATATAGGAGCCGAGGAGCACGGGGACGTAACAAGCAAAAGCACAACCTGCAGACTATACGGGGTGCATGTGTGTGCGTGAGCGTGCATGACGCCCCGTGCTGGCCTGGTTACCCACTGTGTTGAGTGTCACTCAAACTGGCAGCACTACTGTGCATGCGCTCAACTCTTCACATACGCCATATACATTCTCCGGTGTCCCGTAGACCAGAGAAGGAAAGTGGGACGCTGGGATTTCGGTCCCAAAACCTGCCGAGCTCTATCTCAGTCCCGAAAAGCGGGACAGAAGTAGATCTCGGTGGGACGGCGGGGTAGGGTGGCAAAATCGGGACAGTTGGGAGTCACGACAAATATCTTTATTAACAAATGTCTCAAATACTACATATTATTTTTTCCAGCTTTTGGAGAACTTGCGCTAAGTCATACCAGGGAAAGCGTTAAATTATTTGACCATGAAACCCATCACATTTTAACCCTTTAATGGCCATTTACAAAGATTTTACCTGTAGCTTCTCACTGATTGTAAGAAGCATTCTTATGAAACCCATTAGTGGTCGGGAGGAGAAGATATTGTTAATGAATACACCTGTGCAAAAGCATGGATATACCACCGGGAAAAGACCCGGCCTCAGATGTCACTAAATCATAGTAGAATATGAAGGAGTCGGCTCCTGAATGTGTGGCCCTAAGAAACTGCCCATTCAGGGCCAAATTCTGAGAGTCCCCAAGTATCCTATGACTGTCTTTAATATAAAGTTTATTCAGTATCAGGGCTTTCTGTATTAATCCTGAATGTGTATTGTTTAAAGGTTCCCATTATCCCGACAGCAAGAGGTACAAGTTCAACTTCATAGCTGATGTGGTCCAGAAAATAGCACCAGCCGTGGTACATCTGGAGCTGTTTAGAAGGTAATCCAGCAGTAGCGGTGATACACTAATATACTAACGGAAAGCTAATGGAAAGGTTAAGAGGAGTTACAAAAGGTTTAACTGATAACGTATACTAGGCAACTAAATTATTAAGACGTTGAGGCAATTAAGTAAAAGATCAGCTTGGGAGATCTTCTGGACAAGTTTCTGCCCCCGAGGCTAAAATGTACCGAGGAGTTCACTGGAGGAATGTAAAATACATGGTTATTCCGTTGCTCAGTGTAACATTAACCTGACCGCAGCTTTCTTCTGTAAGTTAGCGTGTGATATTTTATGGACACCTTGGGCCCCCAGTCCTGTGGTGAGGTTAGAAATACTGGGCCCTGGTATGAACGTATAGTCCAACCACCCCACAACCCCACATTCCCACATTTTATTCTCTCCCAATTTTTTTTTAATTATTTTATTTTCAACTTGTCCCTCTTAGGGAAGTCCCATGTTTCGGTTCATTCTAGCTCTTCTCCTTTTTGTTTTTCCTTTCTCACCCTCATTCCACTGCGTTGGCGTACATACCATCATTAGAAACACAGATCATTTCCCCCTATCCCTCAGATTTGTGGGATATCTAAGCTTGTCCACTTTGCTTTACATGTCACAGACAGGAAGACGCGTGGATTTTTCCAGCCCTGTTTCCTTTTCATTCATTTACCTCAACTCCACTGTGATCTTTATCTTTTTCTCATATCCTTTTCTCTGTCTGATATAAGTTTAAAATGCATGCTAGCTGTAAAATAAGTCATCACGCTCTCTTCTAAATGCTATCGGCTCAAATCGAACTCTCTGACGTTTGCAGAGCTTTTAGACAGAAATCAAATAGCCCAATGCAATAGCCTCTACCACATCTGATCGGAGGCTGTTCCATTTATCTCCCACCCGCTAAGTAAAGTAAAACGTATTTACATTACATTGCATTAATAGTTTTAGACTAGTTCTGGCCTCTTGTTCTAACATGTCTCCTCATTTGAAATAGACTTTCCTCCTGTACTTTGTTAAATCCCTTTAACTATTTAATCTTTCTATCGCATCTCTTCTTTCTTTTCTTTCCTTCACATACTGAGTTTCTTTGGTCTTTTCTGATCATTTTCATCCTGCAAACCATATCCTTCTGGAGATGGCGGTCTCCAGAACTGCCCCCAATACTCTAGGTGAGGTCTGACCAGAGATCTGTAAGATGGCAGAACCACCTCCCTCTTCCAGCTACTAACGCCTCTTTCTATACAACCCGGCATTATTTATGCTTTTTTGAGATGCTTTATTCCATTGTCTGCCTACCTTTAAGAAATAATTACTCCTAAGTCCGTCTCTTCCATTGTCACTGACAGAACAGGGCCACCAATGCTATCTGCTGCCTTGGGATTTTTATGTCCCAAGTGCATTATTTTACACTTATCATCATTAAACTGCAGCTGCCACACTTTAATTTAATGAAATCATTTGCCTTTTGACTTGTTCCACCTGGTAAGGTCTACCCTGTTGCATAAAGGCATACTTTACCATTACGACCTTTTGTGATATAATTTGCTCTCATGTTCCTCATTCTGGGCTTGCTTATACTTCAGAAATACTAACCTTTTCTCGATATTTGTGCCGAACGGAGCACCACAGTGGTTTCATTTTTCTTTTATTCTTACTAACACATCTTGTGAATCAAATTTTATCCACAAAGAGATGTAACCTTCTTAGTGCATAAAGAACCTTGATGGAAAAGGGCCAATGTTGCTTTCCCATTGCAGGTCTCCATTCACAGGTCAGGAAATGGCTGTATCCAGCGGTTCAGGATTTATCGTGTCTGAAGACGGCCTCATAGTGACGAACGCACATGTGCTAACGAACAAACAACGCATTAAAGTGGAAGTGAAAGACGGGGCCCATTATGATGCTAAAATAACGGATATTGACCAGAAACTAGACATAGCGCTAATCAAGATTGAACCAGATGTGAGTGTCTTCTTCTCTATTGGGATGGGAACCATGGATTTTATTTGTCCTACTGCTCACTACAGTATCTTTATTAGCTACATAATATACCTGTAACACTATAATGCCATATCAAACATCTTCCTAAGGCACGTATGACTGTATATCACCATTAACTATAACAACTATATCTATTTATTAAAAGCATTACATCCCTTTTTAAATGTCCATACCTATTACTCCTCCGATTGTCCCAAATAACGTCTTCTTGAAACCTTTCCTACTGTTCGTAACAAACATAAGATCTGATGGCGGTCCATTTTTCCTGGTGTAGAGACTCAAACCTTAATCAGTCCTTGGCCTTGTCTTCAGGAGCCATTTGTCTACCCTATTTTCTTACTGTATTAACCTTGAACACTTGTGTTCGGAGGCTGTCTCTCTTGTTTACCATTCTCTCAGTAAAGTAGATCTCAGCCTCTGACTCTCTAGTTTTAGATGATGACCTCTTAGTCTTATATTCTTCCTCCTTTGAAATAAACCTCCCTCCTCTATGAATTTAAATGTCACATTCCCCTCTTTCTTCTCTCCACCATGCTGTAGAGATTGAGATCCCTTAGTCTGATATTCCATTCACCATTTTAGTAGCCCTTTTCTGAACTTTTTCCAGAATGGAGATGGGTTCTCCAGAACCGTGCGATACTCTTGGTGAGGTCTGATCAGAGATCTTCCTTCTTTCAAAAGAAGATGTATGTTTTTGTATAATTTATTAAAGCAATGTTCTCTGGCCAGGCCCCTCTTCCAGTTTTGATGCTGGGAAGATCGTCTGACCTGAGGCCAGGAGAGTTTGTGGTGGCTCTGGGAAGCCCCTTCTCCTTACAGAACACAGTGACCACCGGAATCATCAGCACCACCCAGCGAGGGGGCAAAGAACTAGGACTGAAAGATTCCGACATGGATTATATCCAAACAGATGCCATCATTAACGTGAGTCCTTCATTTCCTAATCTAACAATCATAGCATCAAGTGGACCCTGGCGCAGGTTACATGTAATGAGTCTTAGCTTTCTTTTCTTGAATAAAAGATGGCTCAATGTCTCAACAGTAATTTAATATTGAGTATCTTGTTATGTATCACATACTATACATGTCTAACGCCCCCAGGAAAAGGTTACTTGTTGCATGACCCCACGTAATCCATAGTTAAATCTTCAAACCTCATCTCAGGGGTTTAACTGTGCACAAGCAGGGCGAACATGGTCCTTCTTGCAAAGAAAACTAGTTGGGGCTGGCCCTCCACAATGTATAGTTAAAAATATAGGGTTCACTGATATTTACAGTTTAGGCAGCATGTGTGAAGGGTGGTCACTGCTAGTCCGCGGCTACCATTCGATGTCACCGCTTTCTTTTACAGTATGGAAATTCCGGAGGACCGCTTGTGAATTTGGTAAGTGTCGGCTTCCTTTTTTCTTAATGAATTGTGGCTCCCTGTGCTATACAGAGGTAAACGGCGGCAATTAAACTACCTCTAGGACTATGATTCTAGTTTTTCTCTTGTCTGTATCACCTTTTAAAGATACATTGTAGTGGTAAGTGCCATTTATACAACAGGCATTAAGATTTTGTCATTTTGGTTTTAACTTTATCGGAATGGATCCGGCGTATAACTTTTTATAAAATACTCATCTTTTATACTTTTCTCATCTGTGTCACATCTTAAACAGGGATTGTATATGGTCTTTATCTAAGTTTATAGTATCGAGCCAGTGTTTATATAATGCATACAATGGGGCATCCTCTAGCCTGTATTGCACTCTATTGGATGGATCCAGGATATATCATACTTTTAAAACATGGCCGTTCAACCATAACTGGTACTCAGGGACCAGGAATTTGAGCGTTAGAATGTGAAAGAGTTACGGCAGGAATCACCGAGTGTTCCATTCATTATTCATCAGGCCAGATCATTTAAACCAAATTTCAAAAATTAAAATCACATTTTGGGCAAAACCAAAAAAGTAATAGCAAATGCTTCTTTTCTGCCGTCAAGGGATAAGTGCACATTTCATCTAATATATTGTGCCAGTCAATTGGCAAGCAAATGTATAGGTGAAAAGTCATTTAAAATATTCAGTTTACCCATTATCACTATTTGATGACATAGATATAAAAACTACAAAGATGGCTACCAGGTGGGCTATGCACACCCACAGTCCTCTGAACCTTGTCATAGAATTTTGTACATACAAAGTACTCAGGACTAAACTTTATTTTGACTAATCAGACATTACTTTTATTATAAGTAATGTTTGCTTGGTGGAAAAAAAGCCTCTTTGATTTCCGCCTTGGTCTACTCTGCAGAAGAAGTCACAGACTGTTCAGTAGCGAGCTGTGGTGATCCTTTCTCGACAAAGGATCAGACAGAAGATACTTTTACTTATACACCTTATGGCTGAAACCTCCTGTGTGTGACTCTAGGCAAATTGATTCAAAGGTACCCTATAGATCGGATTAAGCAATTAATTTAGTAATCTTAGTCCACCAACATTGTCCGGGAAGTATACTGAACAGGGAATACTGCTTTCCATAATAACAAAACCCCAATAAACACAGGTCCAAAGTGACCACTCAGTCTATTCTGCAAAGGTAAATGGATTTACATCCTCTGCCCTCAAGCCTCCATTTCTGCAAATTGATCAATGACTTCATCAAAGCTATATTCATGTTCACTATATATTGACCAGACATTGACAGCTTTACATCATAACTCCCATCACTATATACTAAGCCAGGCACTGATGGTGGTACACCATAACACCATACTCACACACACTTACCCATGCTTTCTCACAGACTCAAAATGTCTCCCTACTTTTACCACGTCCCTGTCTCCTTTCCTACAGCTTCTCCTCCTTCTTCTTCTTCCTCCTCTTCTTCTGTTCTGGATGCATAAGGGTGATGAGTGCGCCTTCAGTGCTGAGCACCGGGATCTGACATCATATCCTGGCGCTCAGGATCAGTAGCCAACACGCATGAACAGCACATGTATGAGCTTTATTTTAAGATGGTTAGAGGGAGATCCTTGATCTTCCCAACCAGCCCTGCTCCTCCAGCTGCGTGCGATAAAGTCTGGTGGCACCCCACTGAAGAGTAGTGGATCGCGAAACAATCCCCCCCCGCAAGTGTGCCACTGAGTTCCTGAATCTAGAAAGATTTGTAATATATTCTCTCCCTCAGGACGGGGAGGTTATAGGTATAAATACACTAAAGGTGACGGCAGGAATATCTTTTGCCATCCCATCTGACCGTATCAGGCAATTTCTGGCAGAATCACATGACAGACAACTTAAAGGTAAGTCACATGATGCAAATAATTAATTGGGCAATGCTTTAAGAATGCTAATACTAGCATGGGTTAACTCACTGTCAAAAGTAAGGGTCATCTAAAGCAGAAATTTCCCACAATATACCTTTTGTCCTTATATACAATATATCATATATTTGGTATAGCTTAATTTATGAATAGTGTGCCCATGGATGATTTATATAAACATGATTAAAGTCCAAGAGCAAACAAGCATGTGGGGATCAAAATATTGATGATGTTATAATACCTTTTGACATATCTATGGACACTAAAATGGGACCTGAGGTGACATAACATTTTATTGTAAACAATCTACAGGGAAGGCATTGATTTTAAGACAAAAGCTCCAATATTTGGGCTTCCAGTTTGTACTTACAATAGTACTCAGGGTAGTCGCTGGACCTTGCCATTTAAAACATAAAGAAGGATCCATGATACTCAATTCATGCAACAGGTGTTCTAAACTTTTTTTGTGGGATTTTTAGGAATTTTCCATTTAATATAAAGTCAGGGAGCTAACACCGTCAAACCCTAGAGTCTTGTTATATAGAATGAAGCCTCAAAAGGCCAACTGGTTCAAGAGGACTCTATGGGAAGAAGGGATGATGTGATGTTATAGTCTAACTAAGCACTGCATCTGCTTGGCAGGTAAATCACCTCCAAAGAAGAAGTACATGGGGGTACGAATGCTCCAACTTTCACCAAAGTAAGTCTTTCTGTAAATTTTAAGGAACAGCCCACTTACAAGCTATTCTCCGTCTGTACAAGGAATGCAAGCAATAAATATTAATTTAATGATAAAAGAATAATAGCTTAATAACAAAACATAAATAATACACGATATATATATATATATATAATATATATATATATGTAAATATATACCTAAAAAGCTAAGCATTATTTAAGTATACAGCGGTAAAACACTATGTTATAGATATTGTTTGCAAATAAGCTGCGCATTATAATTTTTGTGTTGCATCAGAACATTTGAATACTTTATACGTACAAATATTTGTCAAAGAAATTAAGCCGGGCTGGGGAAAAACCGGAATCGTGATTGTTATGTCATTCTCAGCTTAATCCGCGAGCTCAAATTGCGCGATAAAGATTTCCCCGATGTTAATTCCGGAGTTTACGTTTTTGAGGTTATTCAAGGAACAGCAGCAGCGAGGTAAGAGAATGAAGAGAATGGGAGTGTTGTGAATCCAGAACATAACCTCTAGAGCTTATTCACTCGCAGTACTGAAAAGTCTGATTAGTCCTAGATTAGTGGTGTCTGCTTATGTACTTTAACTTGATTTAACTCTCCATTATAAAGGGCCAGCTCAGTCATTCCTGCAGGACACGCTCACTGGGGTCGGTTGGTTCTTCATTATGCATCAGTGAGTTGAAAGTGCAAGACATAAATTCACCTTAATTTATCCCAAGCAGACACTATGGCCAGATTTCACTAAATGCTGATTTTTCACAGGGGTTTGTCACAGTATGAACAGCTTAGGGCGCATATACATGGGAAAAGAGAAAAATATACAGAATAATAGTGTACCAAGAATAAATAATTATTGTGCTCTTTCTATGAGTAGTCACTTTGTGTGCAATACAGAATGAAGCAGAAGCCTAAGCGTGACTTCCCTTAAGAGTTGTGCCATTTGTTGTCCTCTGGTTGTTGTTCCTCATTGTCCTACGTCTTCTACTGTAGTGCAGGGATGAAGGACCATGATGTTATTATCAGCATTAACGGGAGGACAGTGACCACTACAGAGGAGGTCAGCGAGGCCGTTAAGAATAACGAGGCGCTTTCCATGGTGGTGCGGCGAGGGAATGAAGACATCATCCTGAGCGTGGTGCCTGAGGAAATGGGCTAAGGACATCTCCAGCCTCCCAACGTCAAGACGTTCTACACCAGGATCTCTTTACACTAAGTGCATTGAGCACTGACGCTTTAGACTTGGAAACCATTAATCAACTGGTCTTTGAGCATTTATCAGATGGCTATTTACAGCCGTGACCTTCATGGGGTGGAACAAAAACACAGGGAACTGCAGTGAACTGTAATAAGCCGCTTAGTATGAAAATACAAAACAGAAGACAAATTATGTAGGGTATACATGATGAGTAATAATGCACCTGCGGTCAAAATCAATTAATCTGATGAGTTTTTGAATAGGTTTTAGATTTCGCCTGTTCCGTGTGAATTATAAAAACCTATAAATAAAGAACAAATAGTGAATCAGACACATGTGAAGAGAACACAGAACATGAATGTCCCATAGCGGGGAGAGGTCACTGTGTGTAAGATATTAATACCCAAGCAAAAAAAAAAATGCCAATACAGATATTTTTATATTGTTTATAATATATAGGAATTTT
>VKOC01000003.1:38616616-38644905 GCA_009364415.1 Spea multiplicata | reverse complement strand
AAAAGGTAGACCTCTATCTATCAAAAGGTAGACCTCTATCTATCAAAGGTAGACCACTATCTATCAAAGGTAGGCCTCTATCTACTCCCACATCAAGAACTAAAAAGTCTAAAAAATCTCAGTAATATTTAATAATTGTGTGGTTTCCTTTTCAAAAAAAAAATTTGCCCCTTTTCCTAAGAGTTCCTCTATAACTCACCAGACGGAAGAGAACAGGAAAAAGGAAACCAGAGATCATCAAAATCCATCAGAGGGTCGTGAAGCTGCTAGGGTTTTGGTATATCCTTAAATAAAATGTATGGTAGGTAAACTGTTAACTAGGTGCATTACTAAGCAGTTTCCAGAGAATGACTCAGAAAACCCAGAGTGTCCCCTGAACTGAGCCGGAGGCAAAAAATTCCCAGGTATGAATATGGAGCAAGAGACAGAGTGGGACCAACACATGGGAACTTGCCTGGTACGCCTAAAGGTCTGGAGGCACACAAAGCTTGGTGGCACAAAATGAAATAAAAAATCCACTTTTCTTCAATGATAAACTAAATTACTGTATACGGCATTGCGTTCAACAACTTTGAGCATTCGGAAGATCTATGCGGTTCTTGAAAACCCTAATCCTTGAGGATCATAACCATCGCATGGAACGTCCTGCAGGAAGTGCATTGGCTTTGTGCCGACTTTGAGAGGTCGCCCTCAAAACTGAGTCAGACCTTTGAACATCAACGCCAGCAGTTCCCAGTCATATGATATGATGACAACTCATAGTGATCAGGGTTCAAGCTTGAAAATGCAATGAAGAACCACAGAAAGAAGCTGTGATGTAATTTATAATACATACAAAGTTCATGGTTAGTTTGTTCCAGAGCATGTATTAAACATGCTAAACTCTTTATTCCCCGTGATCCTTTTATCTATATGATCTACAGAGAGAGACCACCCCATAGCTTATGTTACACTATGGACTGTAAGCATTTAAACTGTCGTAATGACTAGCTTTTATTCCAAAGCAAATCACAGATCACACCTAGCTTCATTTGTTCTATTTGTTTCATTGTTATTCGCCTGCCTTCCAGCGTTGATTCATTTATACAATATATGACACCTTGATTAGTTGTTCCTATTTTATATATACTGTATTTGCCCCCCCAAAATTTGAATATTAATTTAGGAAAAAAAGAAAACGCTTGAATATAGGACTACCCTGTAAGCAAAAAGTTTTACCGGTAAATATTAGCGTAAACATATTTAAACACTATGATTGAGAAAAATGTTTTTTTTGTTTTTATTTCCTTTTATTTGCCAACCTGCCCCCAGTTATGTACATCTGCCCCCCAGATATGCCTTATACACCCCAATATGCCACTATGCCTCCCTGATATGCCTTTAAACCCCCTATATGTCACACTTACCCTCCCCCAAATTACCAGTGCATCCCTAGACTTCTCCCCGTGCTGCTGATTCCTTAGGGTCTAGAGGGGTAGCCTGTAGAGGTCTGTGTGATGCACGCAATTCCGCAGAGGCTTCTATGACTGAGCACCCGGAAGGTCATACAATGCCGGCAAAAGCCCCAGAGGAAGCACCGGAGGTTGTCTGCGCGCATCGCACAGGTATCCAGAGATCCAGAGCATCCAGCAGCGCTGCGGGGGATCTGGATCTTAGTCTTGTAGTCAGATATCTATTTAAGGCCTGATTAGAAGATGACCTCGAATATAAGACGATGGTTATTTTTCAGAGCATTGAGCAAATACGGTATACATATTGTAAGCAGGACCCCCTGCATTGGCTTGTCAATTCTAGCTTTGTCAGACCCTCAACTCTCTTGACCCTTGAATGCATGTACTGCAGGAAGCGCTGCAAAAATTGCTGCCCCCATATAATTTGTATATATATTTTATAAACCTTTTATTGTTCTGTTTGTACCCTATGGTTTTGCGATGTCTGTTTGGTGCTCATTCTGGGTCTGCACTTTGATGAAACCTGTGAATCCTTCTTTTACTAGATATGTCGGACAACAGGAGTAACTGCTCTTAACAGAGAGATCCGTGTACATAGTATCATCAAAGGAGAACTATAGGATAAGCGCTGCTGGGTCAACACTTTAGTCCTTCCTGGTAACAGGGTCTTGACACGTCCCACTCCCCGCCAATTGCCACTTTAAATGGGGGTGTTTCCCGCAATGTCGACCGGACTGCTCACCGACATCAGTGGGCAGTCCTGGCCGCATCCCGCAAGTTCCTAGTGTAATGCTACTCACTGTATCCAAGAATAGCTTGGAGGGCCCTGAATAATGCATACTTAAGTCAGCAAGAGTTCTTGAAAGTCACCTTTACAAAGTTGAAACCACAACTATAGTGAGAGTATGGGGGCATGATGGGATTTTCTTTTTGCTTTGTTTCCACACAATTTTCCCTGGAGCACAATAAGTTTACTTTTTTTGTGGAGAATTCCGCAGTGAATCCAGCATTCCTGTTTTAAAGGAAAAAAAATGTAAAGGTGATGACCCATGGAAAAATGATTTCTCTTCTTCAGCATAAACCCCAGTAATGTAGTTCGACGTTGTCAAAAACCTGTTTTATCTCATTTTGATCCTTTATCTGCACGCCCCGAGGCAGCCATTGTTGTCGGTCATGTGATGTTTTGGAGGACTTTCGTGCTCAACACCACACAGAGCTGATTCTTTACGGCAACATTAATAAAATCCATTCCTCTATAGACTTTCGTTAATCCGAGCGGCCAGCTTTTTTTTGTTTTCAATTGAGCCGTTCTAATGTTAAGTACAATGCAATATGCAATGCAATGCAATATGATAAGGAGTCGGGGTGTTTGTCATTGTTAGGTCATTGGTCTCTGATAAAGGAGCGAGAAGTCATACAAATGCCTGAAAACGTTATGATACAAAAACCATTTTACCAAATAAACAGCACAATCTCTTGAAATGTTATGTTTAACGTGATACTGGTAAAATACTGGTAGGAGTTCTCCTATTTACCATGCATTTGGCATTTGTGAAGGGTATATATATATATATATATATATATATATATATATATATTTATATATATATATATATATATATATATATATATATATTAAAGCACTTCGCCCTAACGTACTGAGATACATTATCTTCGCTGTATTGCACTTTGTATGTATATAACAGTTTATTGTACATGTACTTTGAAGATATGTTGTACTGCAAGCCATGTATATATCTATATATGGACCGTGGTGCAGTCTGAAACGTTGATTCTACTTATCTACTGTTGAATAGAGCATTATTTACGAAAGAGCCCAGTGAGTGTGAATCTCCATCTCCAGACGTTGTATAATATATATATATTAAGTGAATTGATCAGGACTTTAGATTTAAGACGCGACACCTGCCTTTCACCTTCTGACTCTGCAGACCCAGATGAAAGCTACAGAGCAAGTGATTTCCAAGTCAGCAAACAGAGCACATTGTTAACTCTTAGGCCGATTATGAATAATAAAAAAAAAAGAACAAAACAAAGCAGAACGTTTCTATAAACCTATTGCAGGCTGTTTCTTGGCAGGCTGTTGTCCGTGTTAATTCCATTAGTCATAGAATAATAGACTCCAGTGTTACTTTCAGTCTGAAATGATCGATAGGGTGTTACACGCCGTCCTTGTGGGGCCACATTTTTCTAATTGTTCTAAGGAAATTCCAGGAGGGGTTGCAGCACATATAGGGCTACTGGACACAACCGGGTTTCAGCCCTGGGGCTTCCAGCAGGATACATTGGGGTTTATCTACTAAGGCAGGAAAGTCGTGCTTTTCAACTCTCTCAATTTTGCATACATTGGTAAAGTTTCTCTGAAAAGAAGGCTGAGCAGGGCCAGGAACTCTCGCCGACTTCAGCATGCATTACGCAGGGCCATCCAAACTATTCTTGGACCTCCATCATGAATAAGGAGGTCGGTGAGTTGTCTCCTGCCAACTCCCTCCTTAGCGAATAAACCCGAATATCAGTGGCACATCGCCCATTTACCTAAAAGACAGGGATCTGGGAAGCAAGCATGGTTTGCTTTACACAGGTCCTCTATAATCATAGAAAGGATCCAGGGGGCTGAAGAACGTTCCACTGGGACTAGATACAGAAAAGCGGCCCAAATCATCCAAATGAAAGGGGCCAAGGGGGCGAATACACAGAAAACCCCTAGTAGAGACTTGACTTTAAGATCGCAATAAAGGCATCCCGGTTCAAACGGTTTAATGTTTCGTAACAAGCATAAAACAAACAAATCAGAATAATTAGACACAGTCTTCATTTCCTCATCGGCGCCGTCAGCGTTCTGTCTGCCCAGAACAAAGTAACCTCGATTTAGGAGATACTTGACGGGCTAAATTTCCCCCAAGACAACACCTAGATGTTCTGGAACCCCAGTGGCCGATAATTATTCATGGTATTTTGGCCACATACTGCTGCCATTTAAACAGCAGAGCCCTCCCATGTGGCTGATCCCTCTCTCAATTCTGTAACGTTCTGTGCCGTAGGTTGTCCAGCGGTGGCCATGCCCCTATGTATCAATACATACAGTTGAACAGCTTCCATCCTTAAAGATTAAGCGCTCATAAGATACCACAGTTTCTGGTGGTCTGTCCCCTAATTTAGCCTTTGGCCCATACTCCTAAAGGAAGTTAAGTGCCAATAAATTAGAAATACTTTTATTTAATGCCCTCCTAATGCAATCTGTACCTATGGAGGCAGTCAAAGAAGATCACGCCATTGGACCCTGGTCTAAAGTGATTGGCCGAGATAAGAAATGACATCAGCGAGCGACACCGTCAGTCGGACAACTTAGAAAATGGGGTATCTCAGCGGCTTTAACTTTTTCCCCCCCTGAAATTTAAAAGGTAAATCGGACAACTAGTTTTGGCTTCTGTCAGAGGAACCAAAGTTATTTTTAAAGTTGAAGCCCCGCAGCGAACGACTTTGTTAAAATCACCATCAGCGAATGTTTTTTATTCAACAGAACCTTCAACGTTAACCGCATCAATATTAACGTTTCTAAACTTTAAAATCTCAAACAGATCGATGTTATTTGTGATCATGCTTCTCTGCAAAATAGAGTGTACTTTCTGCTCCTATTGTAGATAAGTAGAACAGACTCCCAGCAGAAATGGTAGATGTTTAGCTAGCGAAGGATTTAAAACACGGAAGGGATAGGCTTACGGCTACTGAATCTACGACAAGACCAGCAACCGATTAAGGTCTTTACATCAGGAAAAACCGGGCAGACCAGAAAATCGCATAAAAAGCCCCCGGATTTAATTGTAAGAATCTAGCCAACTTTTGGTTATCTCTGTTACAAATAATAACAAAATAATAACAACCAAAGACAACAAACAAATACACCCGAGTCTGTCGTACACCGCAATATACACAATGTAGCCATTACTTGGTTGTAATTCAAACCGTTAAATACCATAACACAGAACTTCCCCGTAGATTCTCGGGACTTGTGTACACGTGATTTGAGTATGTGTCTGTGTGGGTGCATGGGTAGCGCATTAATAACTATGCCAGAACTTAAGGCAACGCGGCTTTATTATATCAAAAGAGAGAAATATCCCTTACCTTGGGCAGCAGAGCAGAGAAGCACCAGCCATGACCCCACGTATAGGGTGAGGTGCAGACAAGTACCAGCCATGGGGGGGAAATTCATGTGGATCTTCGGTATGCCAACAGCAGCATTAATCCCCGATTCTCAGCTGCCAAGATTGCGTAACCCCCAACCAAAAATAGGTGCCCAAGCCCAACAACGCGCTCACACCGGATCCTTAAACAAGATCTCAGGGTACTGCAGCCTTGTATGCCACCTGAGCCAGGTAAATCTCTGCTACCCCTAACAATTATCACAAAGCCCTTCTTCAGGCTTCAGTGCCCCCCCCCAATACTCATAAAGCTACACATCCACAACAATTAACCCCCCCCAACATGCTTCCCTGGACCCTTTAAGACATTCAGCGGGCACCCTGGAGTAACACCTCCGTAACCAGCCGGTATTTCCTCGTTGCTGGATCAGATCCTCAACCAACCCCCTCCCGGGATGATCCCCGTCCCGCCTCCGGCTCTCAAAGAAGTGCACACACCGCACTCAGCTCAGCTGATCGTTGCCTGACCTCGCCGCGCTCACTGCGCATGCGCGCACCGGTTCTTTCCGAAACAAATACATGGCTTAGGGATTGTCATTCCCAGTACATCAATGCGGCAGCGGCACCTAGCGGAGGTTCGGCTAACTGCGATCATAACCCCAAATGGCTATAAACGAGAGTCGTCAGCTTTATGTCACAAATAGTTCAGATTTTATTTCAGTTAATCTGTAGAAATAATTTAAAATGCCAGCGAGTCACTACTTTACATTGTTCATTTTCCCCTGTATAGAATGCTGGCTTATATGTGCCAGAAGCTGAAACATAGGATTTGATTTAAATTCAATCCCATACTTTGTTGGTATGCATTACTACACACATAATATAAAAATATACCTTTCAAAAAGAAATTCATCTATAAACATATATATATATATATATAAACATAAATTAAAAAAACCAACAGAATATTTTTACTGTTGGGAATAACATTAATATCAGCACCAGCAGCCATTTGTTTGATTGGATATCATGTAAGACAGATAACCGCCAGACAGATGGCAGCTATGGCTTCCAACGGCATGTCTTTAAGGTGAGTATGTAGGATCGCTTCTTCTTTGGCGTTGCACAAACTGACCGTAAATCGTACCTTAAAATGAATAATAATCCTTTGGAAGGAAACATAGCCGTACTATTATTTGAATTGGCCAATAATGCCAACCTGCGCCCTTTTAAAAGATGGCGCATGTGCACACAGCCGCAGATTAAACAAAGCTGGAGGATACATATGTATTAATCTCCAACTCCATTACGTGTACATGTTATTTCCTCCATCATTCTACATGCATGTAGAATGCATGTAGAATGCAAGCATGTAGAATCCATTCATTCATCCTTATCTTCTACGCACATTATTGTGGAAAGCTGAGATAAAGACGCGCTCGTTAAAGCTGCGATCGATCGTTTGTAGAGTAATAATGTGTAAACCCTACGTTTAACCC
The DNA here is from genome assembly GCA_009364415.1 of Spea multiplicata. Taxonomy (NCBI): domain Eukaryota; kingdom Metazoa; phylum Chordata; class Amphibia; order Anura; family Pelobatidae; genus Spea; species Spea multiplicata. The sequence goes on along the minus strand of VKOC01000003.1, from coordinate 38,637,792 downwards.
CTTAATGACAAAGCCCTCAAAATGCATTGTTTTCGATGGGTTTAGGGACAGCCCATTGTCCTTAAGGGGTTAAAATACCCGAAGAAAGGCGCCTGTGCTTAAGGATGTGTTGTTGGGGGGGGGGGGGGTTTTTAAGGCTTTTTTAAGCGACTGCGGCATATTGCGGGTTGTTTATACTGATTTTGGCATTTAGAAGATTCCGTTATTTCCCGTGCACGGTATTGTGGCATTTAGGACAGCAAACAGCATGATAAATGTGCACAATTATAAAATAAGCACATGGGGGTGGGGTGGAAGGAGAAACCGGGGGAACTGGGTCTCAAAGAGGGACTGGCTGTCTTAAACAGGGACACTTGACAGGAATACGATGTGCTCCTTTAGGAAATCGACATTTAAAAGTAAGCCTGTTAAGAAGACATAAACCTCCTCATCACCATGGAGACCTAAATCCAGCACTGACACAGGCCTAGGCCTCCACTTCACACGCCAGTGTCAGAGGGGATCCTATTCATTGGCGGAATCATATGTGACGCTTTACGCGTCTCCCATTGGTCAGTCATCCTGAGCGGATGTTCTCTCATGCCGCAACGTACGCGCAGCTATGCTTTGATTCGCGCTTGCGTCACCTCCTGTACAGCGATTGGTCGGTTTGGGTTACTGGCGGAAGAAGCCATGCGCAACGTCGTTCTGCTTACCGGAGCGGGAGGAAGATGGGGTGGCTGGGGTTGCCCGTTGGGTATTTGCTCCTGGGTGGACAGGGATTGCTCCTTACCTTCTCTCTGATAGCCTCGCAGAACTATACCGTTCCGGTGGCTACCCCTGAGCCGAACACCAGCTCTGTCACCATTCCTAGGGACGCCTGGGGACCCCTGGTACTTTGCGAGTTCCTGTGAGTACTGTCTGACCAGCTATGTAGTAGTATATATAATGTGTGTGTATAGTAAATGTATATATATATAATGTGTGTGTATAGTATATGTATATATATATAATGTGTATGTATATAGAGGTACATCTCTCATCATGCTCAGTCTGACACTTCATCTGTAGCTACGGTATATACAAGTTCTGTATTGTTAAGCCTTAATGATTAATATATAATTATTATATATTGATTTATACAGCGTTACAGAATATGATGGTGCGATATAATTATGAGTATTGTATGTGGAGTGCATGGCATTGCCTGCGCTTGTTTATTTGACACAATGGCGTATTGAGCGCCAATGCATGTAAATAATACACACAATTCTTTATTTCAACTATAGGCACTTTACTTTGCCTTTTATATATTTGCAAAGTATTTTGGGGTAATTATTTGCTGCCCACGAAATTATTTTATTACTCGGTGTAGTAGATTAAAACAAATTGGAAAATCTAGGTTTCTATTGTAAAATTATATGTATATTATGTTTGGTTTTTTTATATACATATGTGTTTGTCTATGTAATACTCACGCTTTAGAATATATTCCTTGTAATATATGCAATATGTCCCGTCTCCCCCCCCAGACCTGAAGAATTTGTAGAATGTGATGATCCTGTTGACCACTCAGGAAATTTGTCAGCTCAACAAGATCTTGGATATGGATGTTCAAAGGTGAATATTTTTAAAAGGTGTCATTTTTATGTCATTTCTTACAATGTTATAGCTACATGATAGAAAGTGAAGTTAAAATGTTGGAAACCATAACATAATTTGAAGTACAACTTTGTAATTTTAACTAGAACACTATTATTATTATTATTATTATTATTTTGTGATCAATTTTCTTCAGTCCGATTGTATTCTTTGCAGGTCGGAGGGCAGGCATATGATGATGTAGAACATACAAAGGTGATCTGCCGAGCCCTTGACGGCATAGAATGTGCTGGACCCCGCAGCTTTCTTCGAGGGAGCAAACCGTGCATCAAGTAGGTCATCTGATATAAAAACAAGAAGAGGTCCGTGAGATGGAAATTGTTAGTATGGCAATATGGATGGAGGAGTTTGGTTCGTAAACCTAAAATGTCATTTGTCTTCATGGCATTTAGAAAAGTCATATTTGGGGGGAAAATGCCTGATCCACTTTGAGTGGCTCTTTATAACATGTTTATGTTCTCTGTCTCCCAACAGGTACACCGGTCACTACTTCATCACCACCCTGCTCTACTCCTTCTTTCTGGGCTGCTTTGGGGTCGACCGATTCTGCCTGGGTCACACAGGCACGGCAGTGGGCAAGCTCCTTACCTTGGGGGGTCTAGGCATTTGGTGGTTTGTGGACCTCATTCTGCTAATTACTGGGGGACTTATGCCTAGCGACAACAGCAACTGGTGCACTATCTACTGATTGATCCATGAGAGGACAGTATTACCACATGATCATGGATCTGTGATGCACAACAGTATGGGACTCGGGAACCAAAAGACCGTGCCTGCTGTCAGGGAATTTGTCTTTCCCTATGTACTTGGTGACATCAGTGCCAAAGATGTACGTAGTTGCATCTGCCTTTTTGGTCCTTCTAAGTTCATTGTAAATTAAGACTATTATTATCCAGCTCACTAAAGGATTGTTTGGTTTTGGATTATCAGCCATGTGTAAAGCCGCACTGAGGTTATGTGAATGGGTTGGATAGTCTACTCTTTGTAACATAAAGTTATGTAAATATTTGGAATGTTAATGCTGTATTATAAATATAATAAATGTATCCATAATTCATGTTCTAGTGAGACTGTGGCCTTCATCTGACATACAGACTCGTAAATGGATGTAAGCATATTAAATTCCCAGGAACTTCTCTCTCTTCTCGTATTCTTTTCATCATTATAGTCTGTGACATGACAGGTATTTCACTTATGTATTGGTGAGTTTAAATTTGTCATTACATGTAGACAAAATAGTAACAACCTATCAGTGCCTGTTTTTGTGTAACACAATGGGTAGTTTTGGTGGCCCTTTGTTCATTCCATTGTTCTTTATTGTAATTCCAGTGTGTCCCATACAAGAGTTGTATTGTCTAGTTAATATTTTTTGTTTCTTTGTGTGGTTAAATTTACAAAAAGACCAATTCTCTAACTCCGGACAGATGTTTGTTGCATGGGTGGAGCACAACAGGAGTCAGTTTCAATGTTAGAGATATAGGGATCAGCCATACTATAATGACCACTGATAGGCAAAGTGCATAACACTGATAGTCTTGTTATCATGGCATCTGTCAGGGGATGGGATATATTAGGCAGCAAGTGAGTTAGAAGCAGGCAACATGGGCAAGCATAAGGATCTCAGTGACTTTGACAAGGTGCAAGTTGTGATGGCTAGGCAAGTCACAGCATCTCCAAAACTGCTGGTCTGCAGTGGTCAGTACCTTTTTAAAAGTGGTCCAACAAAGGAAAAGAGGTGAACCAGCGACAGGGTCCTGGGCGGCCAAGGCTGGGGGTGAAGTCTGACCCAATAGAAGAGCTACTGTAGCTCAAATTGCTGAAAAAGTTAGTGTTGATAGAAAGGTGTCAGAACACACATTGCATTGCGGTTTGTTGCGTATGCGGCTACATTGCCCTGGACCAGTCAGGGTGCCCATGCTGACCCATGTCCGCAAGAGCCTACAATGGGCACGTGGACATAAGAACCGGACCAAGGAGCAGTGGAAGAAGGTGGCTGGTCTGATGGATCATGCTTTCCTGGAGAACACACGGCTCCAGGATGCATCCATGGAGGCTGCACCTCGCAGCTTAAAGGACTTAAAGGATCTGCCACTAAGATCATGGTGCAAATACCACAGCACACCTTTAGAGGTCTAGTGAAGATCATGCCTCAATGGGCCACGGCTGGTGGTTATTATGTTATGGCTGATCGGTGCATTGTGGACATAGAGACTTCATTCGGTCTTGTGCAAACATGCCAGGCATCAAATCCTCAGGGTTTGGAGATGTCACAGGACCCGGACTCCCAACCGCTGTCACTAAAACCAAATTTCAATCCTACTTTATAATGTGACAGAAAATAACAAACAATATCTGAGGATGTGTGGCTATGTGTGTGCTTAAACATAGGGTGCTGTTAGCCCTAAAAGTTACTGAACAGTGAAAGGGAATGTGCAACCAACTTAATGAAAGCAACACAGAAAGCAATCAATATTGTCTGGTTTTCTGGAAAGGTATTGGAATGCTGTACGCCTGGCACATCCTTTATCCACCCATGGATTATGAGACATGTCTATGTTTTTTGTATCCCAGTCATGACTTCTGAGAATAAACTATCCCATCAGTAACATCAAATGCATATTCGCACGCTTAATAGGGAAGGATCACAACCCTCCTAGGGCGGTCTTCTGCCAAGCACCTCTGTGATGCAACAAAAAAAAAATTATATATATATATGTAATATATGTTACAATGTCTTATATAGTCATATATGCGGACTTTCCACCTTCGATCATACACATTGGTTGCAGCTGTTTGTATTGATCAAGAGAGTTGATGACATCAGCCAGTATTTTGGCAAAAACACAACTGTATTAGTAAAATGTAATTGCATAATAATACACAGTAGTTAAACGTTATATATAAGAAAATACACTGGAAAAATCACACACTAATACAAGTAAAGTTGCACTTGTTACAGTGTAGCACATTTTTGAAATATCAAATCTAGAACTGCATCAGATAATACATTTCTTACTGCGAGTGAATAAGCTATGATACTCAAAGGGGTTAACGGTAATCAATGAACTGCCTTACATTTCTCTTTTAACAGTGGACGGTTTATAAATAATGGTGGTTGAAATGGGACTGTTTTACATGAAATATTCTGAGACGAAAAAATAATAAGATTATGAAAGGCAATAATGCCCTTTTTTTTTTTTTTACAGTGAAAAGAATGACGCTGAAAAACTGCTTTCTTTCTTAGTATCGGGGTTCAGGATATAACCACTTTTAAGAAATCTTGTACCAAAGCAGCTATTGAATTAATTATGATGTCTATAATACATCTATACTATATATATATATATATATATATATATATATATATATGCACCTTTTCATTCATGCAATATGTGATAGTACAGCAGCAGCGTATATATCAAAAAATAAATCAAGTGCCTAATAGTAGCTCTTTCACTCTATTTTATGCTTAAACTTTATTTCAGGCACAGCAGAACTATGGATTGGTAAAGAAAACTAGCTAAAACATTCGATTTTCTTATCAGAAATATATATTTTTAACTGTTTACAAAAATGTTATATGTAAACTTTACCAATACTGACAGGGCCAAATATATAAAGGCACTGCTACTGTTTTTCCTGCAGGGGGAATACTTTTCCTTTGCACAAGCCACTTCCTTTTGTAAACGTAGTCTTAAAGTAACTCTGCCATGTAAAAAGGGTCATGGAAAAAGAAATCCTAGTTTTTTCATCTATACATGGGCTAGTCAAATATTGTTTAGCGAAGATAATGTGTAGATCAAAAAAAAAAGTGCCTGTTAAAAAGCAAGTTTATAAGAATATTACATTTCCGCAGTATGCATTTGAATAAATTAAGCCCGTCGTACCCTCGAACGATTATATAATAAAATATTTGTGTAACTTAAAAATGCCCCTTTCTGGAAAACTTCTATATAATCAATATCCTTGGCTGATACAAAGCAGAGGATCATGGGAGTTATATTCAACAACAGCTGTTAAGTTAAAGACTAAAAAAGTGACTAAAATGTTGTTAAAATGTCAAATTCATTTTTTTTCTCTTATTCTAACTCAATTTAATTTTTAAAAATTCCTATATGTTATAAACAATATAAAAATATCTGTATTGGCATTTTTTTTTTTGCTTGGGTATTAATATCTTACACACAGTGACCTCTCCCCGCTATGGGACATTCATGTTCTGTGTTCTCTTCACATGTGTCTGATTCACTATTTGTTCTTTATTTATAGGTTTTTATAATTCACACGGAACAGGCGAAATCTAAAACCTATTCAAAAACTCATCAGATTAATTGATTTTGACCGCAGGTGCATTATTACTCATCATGTATACCCTACATAATTTGTCTTCTGTTTTGTATTTTCATACTAAGCGGCTTATTACAGTTCACTGCAGTTCCCTGTGTTTTTGTTCCACCCCATGAAGGTCACGGCTGTAAATAGCCATCTGATAAATGCTCAAAGACCAGTTGATTAATGGTTTCCAAGTCTAAAGCGTCAGTGCTCAATGCACTTAGTGTAAAGAGATCCTGGTGTAGAACGTCTTGACGTTGGGAGGCTGGAGATGTCCTTAGCCCATTTCCTCAGGCACCACGCTCAGGATGATGTCTTCATTCCCTCGCCGCACCACCATGGAAAGCGCCTCGTTATTCTTAACGGCCTCGCTGACCTCCTCTGTAGTGGTCACTGTCCTCCCGTTAATGCTGATAATAACATCATGGTCCTTCATCCCTGCACTACAGTAGAAGACGTAGGACAATGAGGAACAACAACCAGAGGACAACAAATGGCACAACTCTTAAGGGAAGTCACGCTTAGGCTTCTGCTTCATTCTGTATTGCACACAAAGTGACTACTCATAGAAAGAGCACAATAATTATTTATTCTTGGTACACTATTATTCTGTATATTTTTCTCTTTTCCCATGTATATGCGCCCTAAGCTGTTCATACTGTGACAAACCCCTGTGAAAAATCAGCATTTAGTGAAATCTGGCCATAGTGTCTGCTTGGGATAAATTAAGGTGAATTTATGTCTTGCACTTTCAACTCACTGATGCATAATGAAGAACCAACCGACCCCAGTGAGCGTGTCCTGCAGGAATGACTGAGCTGGCCCTTTATAATGGAGAGTTAAATCGAGTTAAAGTCCGCACATAAGCGGACACCACTAATCTAGGACTAATCAGACCTTTCAGTACTGCGAGTGAATAAGCTCTAGAGGTTATGTTCAGGATTCACAACACTCCCATTCTCTTCATTCTCTTACCTCGCTGCTGCTGTTCCTTGAATAACCTCAAAAACGTAAACTCCGGAATTAACATCGGGGAAATCTTTATCACGCAATTTGAGCTCGCGGATTAAGCTGAGAATGACATAACAATCACGATTCTGGTTTTTCCCCAGCCCGGCTTAATTTCTTTGACAAATATTTGTACGTATAAAGTATTCAAATGTTCTGATGCAACACAAAAATTATAATGTGCAGCTTATTTGCAAACAATATCTATAACATAGTGTTTTACCGCTGTATACTTAAATAATGCTTAGCTTTTTAGGTATTTACATATATATATATATATATATATATATATATATATATATATCGTGTATTATTTATGTTTTGTTATTAAGCTATTATTCTTTTATCATTAAATTAATATTTATTGCTTGCATTCCTTGTACAGACGGAGAATAGCTTGTAAGTGGGCTGTTCCTTAAAATTTACAGAAAGACTTACTTTGGTGAAAGTTGGAGCATTCGTACCCCCATGTACTTCTTCTTTGGAGGTGATTTACCTGCCAAGCAGATGCAGTGCTTAGTTAGACTATAACATCACATCATCCCTTCTTCCCATAGAGTCCTCTTGAACCAGTTGGCCTTTTGAGGCTTCATTCTATATAACAAGACTCTAGGGTTTGACGGTGTTAGCTCCCTGACTTCATATTAAATGGAAAATTCCTAAAAATCCCACAAAAAAGTTTAGAACACCTGTTGCATGAACTGAGTATCATGGATCCTTCTTTATGTGCTAAATGGCAAGGTCCAGTACTATCGTAAGTACAAACTGGAAGCCCAAATAGTGGAGCTTTTGTCTTAAAATCAATGCCTTCCCTGTAGATTATTTACAATAAAATATTATGTCACCTCAGGTCCCATTTTAGTGATATGTCAAAAGGTATTATAACATCATCAATATTTTGATCCTCACATGCTTGTTTGCTCATGGACTTTAGTTGTGTTTATATAAATCATCCATGGGCACGCTATTCATAAATGAAGTTATACTAAATATATGATATATTGTATATAAGGACAAAAGGTGTATCCTGGAAAATTTCTGCTCTAGATGACCCTTATTTTTGACAGTGAGTTAACCCATGCTAGTATTAGCATTGTTAAAGCATTGCCCAATTAATTATTTGCATCATGTGACTTACCTTTAAGTTGTCTGTCATGTGATTCTGCCAGAAATTGCCTGATACGGTCAGATGGGATGGCAAAAGATATTCCTGCCGTCACCTTTAGTGTATTTATACCTATAACCTCCCCGTCCTGAGGGAGAGAATATATTACAAATCTTTCTAGATTCAGGAACTCAGTGGCACATTTGGGGTTGTTTCGCGATCCACTACTCTTCAGTGGGGTGCCACCTGACTTTATCGCACGCAGCTGGAGGAGCAGGGCTGGTTGGGAAGATCAAGGATCTCCCTCTAACCATCTTAAAATAAAGCTCATACATGTGCTGTTCATGCGTGTTGGCTACTGATCCTGAGCGCCAGGATATGATGTCAGATCCCGGTGCTCAGCACTGAAGGCGCACTCATCACCCTTATGCATCCAGAACAGAAGAAGAGGAGGAAGAAGAAGAAGGAGGAGAAGCTGTAGGAAAGGAGACAGGGACGTGGTAAAAGTAGGGAGACATTTTGAGTCTGTGAGAAAGCATGGGTAAGTGTGTGTGAGTATGGTGTTATGGTGTACCACCATCAGTGCCTGGCTTAGTATATAGTGATGGGAGTTATGATGTAAAGCTGTCAATGTCTGGTCAATATATAGTGAACATGAATATAGCTTTGATCAATTTGCAGAAATGGAGGCTTGAGGGCAGAGGATGTAAATCCATTTACCTTTGCAGAATAGACTGAGTGGTCACTTTGGACCTGTGTTTATTGGGGTTTTGTTATTATGGAAAGCAGTATTCCCTGTTCAGTATACTTCCCGGACAATGTTGGTGGACTAAGATTACTAAATTAATTGCTTAATCCGATCTATAGGGTACCTTTGAATCAATTTGCCTACAGTCACACACAGGAGGTTTCAGCCACTTGGTGTATAAGTAAAAGTATCTTCTGTCTAATCCTTTGTCGAGAAAGGATCACCACAGCTCGCTACTGAACAGTCTGTGACTTCTTCTGCAGAGTAGACCAAATCTAAGAGGCTTTTTTTCCACCAAGCTCTTAAGTGGATGATTCTGCAAACATTACTTGTAATAAAAGTAATGTCATCAAAATAAAGTTTAGGCCCGAGTACTTTGTATGTACAAAATTCTATGACATGGTTCAGAGGACTGTGGGTGTGCATAGCCCACCTGGTAGCCATCTTTGTAGTTTTTATATCTATGTCATCAAATAGTGATAATGGGTAAACTGAATATTTTAAACGACTTTTCACCTATACATTTGCTTGCCAATTGACTAGCACAATATATTAGATGAAATGTGCACTTATCCCTTGATGGCAGGAAAGAATTATTTCAAGTACTTTTTTTTGCTTTTGCCCAAAACGTGATTTTAATTATTAAAATTTGGTTTCATTGATCTTTCCTGACGAATAATGAATGAAACACTCGGTGATTCCTGCCGTAACTCTTTCACACTCTAACGCTCAAATTCCTGGTCCCTGAGTACCAGTTATGGTTGAACGGCCATGTTTTAAAAGTATGATATATCCTGGATCCATCCAATAGAGTGCAATACAGGCTAGAGGAAGCCCCATTGTATGCATCATATAAACACTGGCTCGATACTATAAACTTAGATAAAGACCATATACAATTCCTGTTGTAAGATGTGACACAGATGAGAAAAGTATAAAAGATGAGTATTGTATAAAAAGTTATACACCGGATCCATTCCGATAAAGATAAAACCAAAAAGACAAAATCTTAATGCCCGTTGTATAAATGGCATTTACCACTACAATTTATCTTTAAAAGGTGATACAGACAAGAGAAAAACTAGAATCATAGTCCTAGAGGTAGTTTAATTGCCGCCGTTTACCTCTGTATACCACAGGGAGTCACAATGCATCAAGAAAAAAGGAAACTGACACTTACCAAATTCACAAGCGGTCCTCCGGAATTTCCATACTGTAAAAGAAATCGGTGACATCGAATGGTAGCCGCGGACTAGCAGTGACCACCCTTCACACATGCTGCCTAAACTGTAAATATCAGTGAACCCTATATTTTTAACTATACATTGTGGAGGGCCAGCCCCAACTAGTTTTCTTTGCAAGAAGGACCATGTTCGCCCTGCTTGTGCACAGTTAAACCCCTGAGATGAGGTTTGAAGATTTAACTATGGATTACGTGGGGTCATGCAACAAGTAACCTTTTCCTGGGGGCGTTAGACATGTATAGTATGTGATACATAACAAGATACTCAATATTAAATTACTGTTGAGACATTGAGCCATCTTTTATTCAAGAAAAGAAAGCTAATACTCATTACATGTAACCTACGCCAAGGTCCACTTGATGCTATGATTGTTAGATTAGGAAATGAAGGACTCACGTTAATGATGGCATCTGTTTGGATATAATCCATGTCGGAATCTTTCAGTCCTAGTTCTTTGCCCCCTCGCTGGGTGGTGCTGATGATTCCGGTGGTCACTGTGTTCTGTAAGGAGAAGGGGCTTCCCAGAGCCACCACAAACTCTCCTGGCCTCAGGTCAGACGATCTTCCCAGCATCAAAACTGGAAGAGGGGCCTGGCCAGAGAACATTGCTTTAATAAATTATACAAAAACATACATCTTCTTTTGAAAGAAGGAAGATCTCTGATCAGACCTCACCAAGAGTATCGCACGGTTCTGGAGAACCCATCTCCATTCTGGAAAGAGTTCAGAAAAGGGCTACTAAAATGGTGAATGGAATATCAGACTAAGGGATCTCAATCTCTACAGCATGGTGGAGAGAAGAAAGAGGGGAATGTGACATTTAAATTCATAGAGGAGGGAGGTTTATTTCAAAGGAGGAAGAATATAAGACTAAGAGGTCATCATCTAAAACTAGAGGGTCAGAGGCTGAGATCTACTTTACTGAGAGAATGGTAAACAAGAGAGACAGCCTCCGAACACAAGTGTTCTAGGTTAATACAGTAAGAAAATAGGGTAGACATATGGCTCCTGAAGACAAGGCCAAGGACTGATTAAGGTTTGAGTCTCTACACCAGGAAAAATGGACCGCCATCAGATCTTATGTTTGTTACGAACAGTAGGAAAGGTTTCAAGAAGACGTTATTTGGGACAATCGGAGGAGTAATAGGTATGGACATTTAAAAAGGGATGTAATGCTTTTAATAAATAGATATAGTTGTTATAGTTAATGGTGATATACAGTCATACGTGCCTTAGGAAGATGTTTGATATGGCATTATAGTGTTACAGGTATATTATGTAGCTAATAAAGATACTGTAGTGAGCAGTAGGACAAATAAAATCCATGGTTCCCATCCCAATAGAGAAGAAGACACTCACATCTGGTTCAATCTTGATTAGCGCTATGTCTAGTTTCTGGTCAATATCCGTTATTTTAGCATCATAATGGGCCCCGTCTTTCACTTCCACTTTAATGCGTTGTTTGTTCGTTAGCACATGTGCGTTCGTCACTATGAGGCCGTCTTCAGACACGATAAATCCTGAACCACTGGATACAGCCATTTCCTGACCTGTGAATGGAGACCTGCAATGGGAAAGCAACATTGGCCCTTTTCCATCAAGGTTCTTTATGCACTAAGAAGGTTACATCTCTTTGTGGATAAAATTTGATTCACAAGATGTGTTAGTAAGAATAAAAGAAAAATGAAACCACTGTGGTGCTCCGTTCGGCACAAATATCGAGAAAAGGTTAGTATTTCTGAAGTATAAGCAAGCCCAGAATGAGGAACATGAGAGCAAATTATATCACAAAAGGTCGTAATGGTAAAGTATGCCTTTATGCAACAGGGTAGACCTTACCAGGTGGAACAAGTCAAAAGGCAAATGATTTCATTAAATTAAAGTGTGGCAGCTGCAGTTTAATGATGATAAGTGTAAAATAATGCACTTGGGACATAAAAATCCCAAGGCAGCAGATAGCATTGGTGGCCCTGTTCTGTCAGTGACAATGGAAGAGACGGACTTAGGAGTAATTATTTCTTAAAGGTAGGCAGACAATGGAATAAAGCATCTCAAAAAAGCATAAATAATGCCGGGTTGTATAGAAAGAGGCGTTAGTAGCTGGAAGAGGGAGGTGGTTCTGCCATCTTACAGATCTCTGGTCAGACCTCACCTAGAGTATTGGGGGCAGTTCTGGAGACCGCCATCTCCAGAAGGATATGGTTTGCAGGATGAAAATGATCAGAAAAGACCAAAGAAACTCAGTATGTGAAGGAAAGAAAAGAAAGAAGAGATGCGATAGAAAGATTAAATAGTTAAAGGGATTTAACAAAGTACAGGAGGAAAGTCTATTTCAAATGAGGAGACATGTTAGAACAAGAGGCCAGAACTAGTCTAAAACTATTAATGCAATGTAATGTAAATACGTTTTACTTTACTTAGCGGGTGGGAGATAAATGGAACAGCCTCCGATCAGATGTGGTAGAGGCTATTGCATTGGGCTATTTGATTTCTGTCTAAAAGCTCTGCAAACGTCAGAGAGTTCGATTTGAGCCGATAGCATTTAGAAGAGAGCGTGATGACTTATTTTACAGCTAGCATGCATTTTAAACTTATATCAGACAGAGAAATGGATATGAGAAAAAGATAAAGATCACAGTGGAGTTGAGGTAAATGAATGAAAAGGAAACAGGGCTGGAAAAATCCATGCGTCTTCCTGTCTGTGACATGTAAAGCAAAGTGGACAAGCTTAGAGATCCCAAAAATCTGAGGGATAGGGGGAAATGATCTATGTTTCTAATGATGGTATGAACGCCAACGCAGTGGAATGAGGGTGAGAAAGGAAAAACAAAGAGGAGAAGAGCTAGAATGAACCGAAACATGGGACTTCCCTAAGAGGGACAAGTTGAAAATAAAATAATTAAAAAAATTGGGAGAGAATAAAATGTGGGGTTGTGGGGTCGTTGGACTATATGTTCATACCAGGGCCCAGTATGTCTAACCTCACCACAGGACTGGGGGCCCAATGTCCATAAGCTGCGGTCAGGTTAATGTTACACTGAGCAATGGAATAATGCCCCATGTATTTTACATTCCTCCAGTGAACTCCTCGGTACATTTTAGCCTCGGGGGCAGAAACTTGTCCAGAAGATCTCCCAAGCTGATCTTTTACTTAATTGCCTCAACGTCTTAATAATTTAGTTACCTAGTATACGTTAACAGTTAAACCTTTTGTAACTCCTCTTAACCTTTCCATTAGCTTTCCGTTAGTATATTAGTGTGTCACTGCTACTGCTGGATTACCTTCTAAACAGCTCCAGATGTACCACGGCTGGTGCTATTTTCTGGACCACATCAGCTATGAAGTTGAACTTGTACCTCTTGCTGTCGGGATAATGGGAACCTTTAAACAATACACATTCAGGATTATTAATGAAAGTCCTTATACTGAATAAACTTTATATTAAAGGCAGTCATAAGATACTTGGGAACTCTCAGAATTTAAAATCCATGCTTTAACACAGGTGTTTTTATTAACAATATCTTCTCCTCCTGACCACTATAATGGGTTTCATAGGAATGCTTCTTACAATCAGTGAGAAACTACAAGTAAAATCTTTGTAAAGGGCCATTAAAGGGTTAAAATTTGATGGGTTTCACGGTCAAATAATTTAACGCTTGTCCCTGGTATGACTTAGCGCAAGTTCTCCAAAAGTTGGAAAAAATAATATGTAGTATTTGAGACATTTGTTAATAAAGATACAAGTGCCACAAACTGTTTATCGTGACTCCCAACTGTCCCGATTTTGCCACCCTACCCCGCCGCCCCACCGAGATCTACTTCTGTCCCACTTTTCGGGACTGAGATAGAGCTCGGCAGGTTTTGGGACCGAAATCCCACCGTCCCACTTTCCTTCTCTGGTCTACGGGACACCGGAGAATGTATATGGCGTATGTGAAGAGTTGAGCGCATGCACAGTAGTGCTGCCAGTTTGAGTGACACTCAACTCAGTGGGTAACCAGGCCAGCACGGGGCGTCATGCACGCTCACGCACACACATGCACCCCGTACAGTCTGCAGGTTGTGCTTTTGCTTGTTACGTCCCCGTGCTCCTCGGCTCCTATATCCCACATACATTTATCCAGCATGTTCCCGCATGACACTCGCATAAACACACACTCGCAGGTATTTACCCTGCAGAAAGCAGCTTGTCACCTCCAGCACTGACACTCACACTGAACTCAGCAACCACCTCTGGGGCAAGGCAGCCCCTATCCACACTCAGCCAGGAGTGCTTTGTATATATGAGAACAGGGAAGCACTCAGCCATTAGACGGCTGTGGGGAGGCCGCGCCATCATGTATATAAAAAAACAACTTTTTATTTTTGTTATTATTATTATTATTATTATTATTATTATTTCATTTTTTAATTCATTTTTTTTTTAAAAACTGCAATGTTTCTGGTCAGACATTTAATTGAACTACAAATATTAATTGGGATACAAAAAATTAACTCTTTAAAAGTGCTCTTTTAATTGCACTCTCTAGCACATTTAGCAAATAATCCCATTTCAGATCTGTCCGTCCTTTTATTCTTTATTACTAAAGTTTAAGCGCTTAACAAAACCGCACAGAACATTTGAAGAAACCATTTTGAGCTTCTATGGCAGTATCATCTTACTCTCGGCTTTTGAGTCACATGACAATTAAGTATTCCCAGCAAAAACTGCATATGAGGCAAAACTGTATTTCTGGGAAGGTATTAAAAACGATCTTTCAAATGTTGCACTTAGCTATAAAAGTGTTAAATTTAGCAGAATAGGTGGAACGGCACAAAGCGTTTTACATACTGACTAAACGGTCTTCATTTAATTTCACAGACTTTACTGTGCGTTGTGAAATACCAGCCCCTGGGGTTTATTGCGGCAAGAAAGTTCTAGATTTTTATATATATATATATAATATATATATATATATATATATATGATATTGGAGGCAAGCTGGCAGTAGGTATAGGTGTCTAGGAGAGATTATAGAAATATTTTTTTTGTATAACATTTTTTTTCTCATTAATACGATTTTTCAATCCTAAAAGTAAAGATGTCCCACCTTCCGTTTCATTCATCACTTTGTAGCGTTGTTATGGACACCCTCGGTAATGTATCCCTTCTGCCATGTAATTCAGATTGGTGAATATCGTTCTGTTCTTTATAAAGCGTATACTTTATGCTGGCTGAATATCGCATGCATTTAAATATAAACCATATAACCATATAAATAGCTCCTAGTAACAATCAGACTCGACTTACATCATTTCAGCTTCCTTCCTCTGGTACCTAACCTGATGTAAGTCGGAGGATTACATGTACACCGATAGGTTCCATTAAGAAAGGAACATGTAGAGGTGCCACACACACACATTGTATTTCCTCCCCATAGGCCACCGTACCCAGCCTCTCCAACCCAAAGGTTTACTTACCCGTATCACATGGCCCTTTCTGGATGTGGATGGCAGGCGGTGAGTTCTTCCGCCTTGCCTGTCTGTTTTCGGCCTTGAGGTGGCACAGGTTCCTATAGGTTTTGCCGTCGCTGCCACACACCGGCTCGCTGGTACTGCACACGCACACCCCGACTTTCCTTCTCGAAGACCCCCCAACCCGAGGGACGACACACTCCAAACCCTCTCCACACGGGGATCCCCCACGATGTCCACACGCCTCACCCTCGGCTGCTCCGCACACCGGGCAACATCCACACGCATCCCGCACCTCACCTGCTTGGCAGGGCATCTGAGGGCGGGGGCACCTGGACAGCTCGCATACTTGGGGGCAAATAGACGTCTGGCGACGGGAAATACGGGGGACGGCGGAGGTCGCCAGGAACAAGAGAAAAACGAGGAGCACTGGTCTAAAAGGAGACATCCTGAAGAAGACTAATCTAACTCAGATTCTTAGAACTACACCTAAACTGCCCACGTAAACTTGATTTGTAACAAAACCGCTCTAAACTCATTGAAGGAAAATCCTGCAAAGAACTTATATGGATGAAAATAACGCCATTAAACGGAATCACAAAATTCTATGCCAAAACACAGCTTCCTAAATCGACTTATTCCCTTTTTTTCCTCCTCGCCAGACTAGGTTCTCCTAGTATTCCAATTATTAAGCGTCTAAACTCTAAAAAATGTAACTAGTAATAATAACTAGTAATTGAAAAAATGGAACTAGTAATAACTCCTACACTTAGCCTCTAAATGAATTGACCCATTAGGGGACTTTATTCCCCAAGCTATGATCCCACAGGTGTCCAAGGTAGTTCTCCTAGTTCTGCTACGATCGGTTTCTTCACCTTTTCCTATAACGTTCCCCCATTTACTGTCTATCCCTGCTTTATTTCTGCCCCTTTGTCCCTCCCAGTTACCCCAGAGACAGGAGTAATAGCTCATTCGTGGAAGACTCAGTCTCGGTGAATGCCCAGTCGCCGTAGAAATTTTGCTGCAGCTTTCAACGTTGACTGTTCTCATATAACTTTCCGTCTGCCTTCATCTGCAAGCTCGTGCTCAGCCCTCAAACTAGGAGGTGGACAGCTGGTCCCACCTATCTCTCTGTGAAAGCCCACCCACTGAATTCCTCTCCTCCACCACCACGGCTCCAACATTCGCACCAAACACAAGGAAAAGGAAAGAAGATAAAGACAAATCAGCAGCGGGACATAATCCAGTTTTCCTAAATACAGCTTTGAGCCTTAAATGAAAAGGTCTCCTGTTCTGATGTTGACCCTTGCCGTACGTCGTATTTCCACAAATAAAATTATGAGCGCCATTAAAGTGACATTTAGAAAAGTCACACCTGAAAACCAGGACGTCATTCAGATAACCTTAGATAAAATCCAAAAAATACACTGAAATGAACTGAAAGCTGAAAATGAACGTACAGGAATCAGGATTTAGGGTCAATGATGGACAATTATCATCCCCATTCGGCCATGTTTGTCACTTTACCTGAAACATTGGACAACTGTGCTTAAATATGTGACGTTTAATGCAAGACCCACTCATGACCCAATATTAGACTAAACCGTAGCAAGGGCACTTCTGCCCCAATCAAAGATACCCTATGGTTGAGCCTCAGGCATTAAGACAGGGTAAACAGCACCTCTACTACCCGCAGGACACCAGGATGGTAACACTATAGACAAAAGGTGATAACTTTAGCAATTGGCTGGATGGGGATACAAATGCAATGCTGGACCAGGTAATAGACAATGACGAGGACAGGGTGAGCAGAGGACAATGCTCAGGATCTGAACGGAGATCATAAGACAGGACAAGCCAGGGGTCATACACAGGAACAGCAGCATAGACTGATAGTTCGGACACAGGATCAAGCCAAGGGTCATGTCCACAACATCAGGTCAGGGCACAAAAGCACAGGTAACACAACCTATAACAGACAATGCTCCAAAGAAATGAGCAAGTTGAAAATAGCCCCCATAGGGAGGTGGAGACAAAACAATAAAGAGATGTTCCTTTATAATGATTGATCCTCCGCGCATGCGCAAAGGATTGCTATCGATTGGCTGCTCTGTATACTATAGCGCTCGGGCAGACATGTTGGTGTTATGAAACTTTTTAACATTCCCCTATATATCAAAGGCTTAATTTACTTAATAACCATGATTATATGTGATATGTTGGTTACAAACTTCTAGCAAAGTATTAAATTTTTTGTGCTCATCCTTATTTTCCTGTCACTGTCCGTACTGCAGCTGTCCAAACCACTCTTCTATCCATCTTACTCAAATCGGTCATACATAGTCTCAGAACCTTTCTTTCTCTGTAACATTTATTCATTTCTGGAGTACAGACTGACACGTACAACGGGACGCAGCTCACCTCTTGCTAAATCGCACGCTGTCACACTTGGCCTTTTTTTTAAGAAACCTCAGTTCCCAGTGCCACTTTCTAAGAGATTTAGAGGGATTATACTGATCTCGGATGTCGGAGGAGATAATAATGTTCTTGGAAGTTGGAGAAGATGATATTGATCTTGGATGTTGGAGAAGATGATATTGATCTTGGACGTTGGAGAAGATGATATTGATCTTGGACGTTGGAGAGATGATCTTGATCTTGGACGTTGGAGGGAAATGATATTGATCTTGGACGTTGGAGAAGATGATCCTTGACGTTGGAGAAGATGATATTGATCTTGGACGTTGGAGAGATGATATTGATCTGAGAGAAGATGATATTGATCTTGGACGTTGGAGAAGATGATATTGATCTTGGACGTTGGAGAAGATGATACTGATCTTGGAAGCTTATAGAAAAGAAGGGTTCTGAATGCAAGTGAAAGTTGGACTGTTACCAACTAAATTAAGTGAAGAAATTCTACTTTTGGTCAACAAATTGAAGTTAATGACACCTAGTACAGAAAGCTGATTGCCCAGCTTTTGTTCACACCTAAACATTCCATAAATGGTATTCTATTTTCCCGAAGTCATGTTCCTCTTCCAGCACCATCCATCAATGGTATTCATGTCAAGATGCCTATAGAAACTCGACCCACCTCCCACCTGTCTCATATATTAGCCTGTCTCATTTTGTGGAATTGTGTACAGATCTAGAAGGCGGTCTGGGTGATATGGTTTTCAAACCTTATGGTCTACATTCTCTAAGCAGCTGATCATGGCGGGGTCCATTGTGTACCTGAGTGTTTACTAACATCCTGGATTTACCTTTTCTAATTCAACGTAACGTAATTACGGGTTTGGGGGAGAGCCAAAGATGACTTCTTCCTTCACCGCTATCAGTACCATGGACAGAGCCTGGATTATTATAGCCACTTTTAGAGGAACGAGGAACATTCAGTGGCACCTCTGTGAGGGATTCTCTTGTATAATTTGCCAGTGATTTATCTTCATCTCAAGTGTGTCTTGTTAATTGCAGGCCTTTCAATTTTATTCTTGCTCTGCAAACAAATTTGGATTCTTTTCTTATCAATTATTCATAAAAGTTCAACATGCTCTACACAGCTACTGTATATAAAGAGAAACGAGATATCATTTGAAACACATTGAAACAAGAATAATCGTGGAGCCTGTGATATAAAAGTGCCTATTAATTACAAAACGTTAGCCTTGGGGGTCCTGGTGAGTTAATAGGCATCTAGAGATAGCAGTACCTGGAAGCTGTATTAGGTAAAATCAAAGATCAAGTGGGCAACAGTCCCCTCTTCCCTTAATTGATTCTCAATGCTCCTGATGATACATCTCCGAGCTTAGGCAAGTAGAGATACTCCTACAAATGGAAACTAGAGACATGTTGTGACATGAGCGTCATTTGCTTTTACTTGCTTAATTTATATAACTGGGGCCCATAGGCATCTGGCTACCCAAAGCTCCTTGGAAAATGCCTGCTCTACCCACAAGACAAATCCCGAGCTGCTGCTTCTTCGTATACTTTAAGGGAACCAAGACACGCTCCTCAGATCGTACCCCCTCTTTTTCCAAGGTCACAATTAATCAATGCCAGTGGTGTCCACATGGCTACCTATATCCTTAACTATCCCTTCCTTATAACTACCCTATAGCAATAGTGCCTAGGGGTCTCCAACTTTTAGCTCTGTGTCCTCAAGTACATATCTCTCAACTCTACTCCCTGCTGTAAAGACTAAAACCTTCAGTTTTTTTCTTGGTCTCTTCTTAGGTTCAGGTTAGCCATGGTTAAATTATCCCACTGTATTAACCTCTACCACTTCTGTTTAGAGGCTATTCCACTTATGTACTGCCTCTAAGGCAAAAACGAGATAAGATGTAATATTGTTATTTGATACGAGGACTACAGAATGGCAGAATAAAGATATTAGTATGAATATAGTGTAACTAATGCTTAGAATTTTAATTAATAAAACAATTTAAGAGATACCGTAATAATATTCACGTACCACACAACCAATAAGGACGTGAGTCTTAAAAACTACCTTTTATTCCAAGATTTGTTTTTCAATATACATAGACATCATAAATTACCTCTTGGTTTCAGGTTGCACGCACGTGCCTTCTACACTTCTTCTGCCCTGGAGCAAAAACTCCGTTAGTAAGGTTGCCTGAGGTTATAAAAAAAGTTCAGATTTAAATGTAAAATAGTTTAGTACATTCCTAACCAAAGTAGAAAGCAGGTGATAGAAAATTCATGCCTCGGCATATGTACAAATATGTGTATTTCTTTTTCTTTTTTTTCACACCCTATTTGAGACTCACAAGCAAAATATGTAAAGTTTGAAAAAAAAACCAAAATCACGCAGCACAGAACACTTGGCGGTGTGCGTGTGGATTTTAACAATTCACAAAAATATAGGATTTTAGTACAATTACACTATTCTTATAAATTATATATACTGCTTCCCGCTTTAATGGGTATGATAGCTGAGAAGTCCCTTTAAATGTTCATTGTCAATATTGCAAATGCATGGCGGGGCATTCCGAAGAATTTCCTCATTTGCATTTGCCCCTAAAATGCCCCCTCTCCCCACTTCCAATCGGCCTCCTGTTCTTTTTTGGGGAACACTCAGATGCACATGTGTGAAAAGCACTCTCATTGATTTTAATGGGAGGACTTTCCTGCCTCTGATTGGCCACTTCAAGCAGCCAATCAGTGGCAAGAAATGTCGGGCCATGGAGGAAGAGGGCTGCTGCAGCAGCAGGACTGCAACCTTTGTATCAGGTAAGAGCTTTTTTTTATTTTGTTTTAAAAGAATGCATGCGAAAGCACTTTTTTTTAATATAATAAAAATACATATAAAATATAGTGGATTTACGGAACACGTATATAAAATGGTATAGAATGTTTACCAAAACAAGCAGAAGATAAAGTATTTGCAACAGTGCCATGAAATGAAGAGATTACATGTTTTGATAAAATATTTGGGTGCATTTTACATTAAAATAGCAGGTTATCTTCCTGTATAGAGATATACAATATATATCACACAAAAGCAAGACGCTTCACAATGCGCCATACATGGAGGTACATGGAGGTACATGGAGGTACATGGAGGTACATGGCAGTACATGGAGGTACATGGAGGTACATGGAGGTGCATGGAGGTACATG
>VKOC01000003.1:38603297-38616516 GCA_009364415.1 Spea multiplicata | reverse complement strand
TATATATATATATATATATATGTATGTATATGTATATAATACACATACATTCTCATTCTCGTTTGGATACTTAGTATTAGGAAGGGAAGCGACCTCGCAGAAGTTTGTGTTTTCACAGGTACTACCGTGATATTCTCGCTCTTTTCTGAAACACTTGCGTTAAATCGAGGTCGTGTGCTGTATTCTCACAAAACGGGCTACTTATTTATAGATCAGGGCTATAAAACTGCAGTCATTGAGGGCCAAAATCGACCAGGAATTCTGTGAATCCTTGCCCGGAAATAAAATTTTATGAATTTTTAATGGAGATGATCAAGATGGCTGATGCAAAAATTGTGGCATATTTTCCAGTTTTCGAGTGCCGGAGATCCGCAGCTTTTAAGATTTTGATTCCCCTTTAAAGAGGTTTATTTTGCCGCTTTCATCTCACTAGAGAGCGGATTGCTTTATTTCTATTATTGATATATACATGTATCAAAAGACTAATTGTTTGGACTGTTAAAAAATATAACATGGAAAAATTAGAAACACAACTTTTACTCAACTTTTAACTAGAGCTGGTCAAGGAAGTTATAATAATTACCGGTATATGCAAAATATAATAGGCTGAACCCCCTCCCCCCAAACAAACAAATTAATTAAAATTGTACATTTAAATATACTCTCTCCTGTTACGGCATGCGGGATCAGGGTCTTGTGATGCCATATGTAACCCCCCACACGCTGTAAACCCACCCTCCCCCGATTAAAAATAATGTTCACGATACAAATAAAAACATTAACGGTTACATTTCTGCTGCAACAAAATAATGAACTGGTGAGGTTCTGTATACGCGAGTGATGGTTGTATCCCTCAAAAGTTGAGTCCACCAGGGGTGCAAAAGTTTTTACTAGCTCGTGGACATATATATATATTTTTACCTATTTTCATTTTTAGCATGGTTATGGAATTTTAACTTCATTGAATATAAATCTATTGGATACATTTACTAATGGGTGTAGAAGCTTTGAAGAAAATAATTTTGTTTCTGTTACGTTTGCAATTTGGTTTAAAATGTATGGGTAAATAATAGTTTGGGGGGCTTTTTGCGTGTTGGGCAGCAGCCCATGACAGAGCCCATTACCGTCTAATCAATTTCCTCTAATGAAATGTTTCCATCCCCTCCCCCAGCCCTTAAAAACTCCACCTCAACCATTAACCTTTTCCCACGGTATACCGTAAGACGGTTTTGGATATGTTGCCTATTTTACCCCTTTGCGAGAGAAGACGTACCATGTACATCATCAGAAAATGTCACTAAAGGACCAATGACGTACCTGGTACATCTTTGTTAAAAAATAAAATACTCCCAGGGGTCGCAGGGGCACGGCTGCTGCTGTCTGCACTGAAGTCCGGGGCAGACCAGCAACAGTAAAAAAAGAGCCCCACGAGCCCCTGATTGAGCCTACGGCATTGATCATTGAGGCTTAACTGAACTGCTGATGAGTTAGCGGTTGTTGGGGACAAGAGGTGGACAACCTTTACTGATCTGGCTGACCTGGGTAAGGTCCGTGGACTATGGAACTTTATGGCTTGATTTTCCCAATATAATTTCACTTTACAACAAATGTAGTATCCAGCACAAGCATGGATGTTGCTATATTAGTTCCAGACAGAACCCTTTAAAGACGTTTGTGATACCTTACTGCGGACCTACGCTATTAGAGTCTTCTGAGTTTTTAAAACCCCCAGAAGCATCTGCAGAAATTCACTTGAATGAAGGACCATTGAGGTCTTGAAACCTTTTGCCCTAAACAGACTTTGTTAGACTTGTCCTCTCCAATGAAGGCATCTTTACGCAAAACATTACTTGTAACCAACGAACGGAGACGTTTTGTTAGTAACCACGTTGTTGGATGTGTACTAGTTATACAACAAGCTCATATGCCTCTGCGTTGGCGTGTCTTTCCTTAGGTCTGGACCAGACGGCCTTTCTCGATTCTTTTGAAATTATAGTCCCTCAGAAGATTACACGGGCAAGAAGAGATGCAGCTGATAAGGAGGTAAAGCAATTTAAAATATTTTCTGTACGCATAGCCTGTGTGTTGTATTGGTGCGGGCTGGTTCTAGGTCAATATATCTACGTACAATTACTAACATAGAGGAGACCATGATGGTGGCTCTCCCTAGCAGCTCCCAGTGCCCCATGCCCCAAGCAGTAATAGGCATGTGGTATTGGCATCAGCTGGCCCATTGTACCCGTTGCTGTGGCAATAAGATTACTGTTAAAATTTTGGCATCATTTTTATTTGTTTACATCATCCTTAGTTGGGAATTAGAGAAGACACGTCCAATGTGTAGACCTTTCCTCCCCACCTTAAAGCTTCAGACTTCTGATCATGCATTATATCTGTTTTTGGAATCTCTACATTATCACAGCGGCTATTAATGTTCTTCAGTAAGAGGAAATCGGCTTGGTTTTAGCCAACAGCCAAAGGTTTGTAAAAGGGAAGAAGATTTCCGGTGAAATTTCTAGAGAACGTGTCTGTTGACCTGCATTGAGCAACCAAAAAGTGCAGATGGCTTCCTTGCAGATAATATCCATAGGCTGCATCACATATGAAAAACATCTATTGTGTTCATTGTATAACTTTATACAGAGCCCAAATACACAAGTCATTGCCCTTACAGATGTCCTGGGAATCCCTAAGTAGTCCATGTACTTATCAAAGGAAATCATCTTTGAGCATCACAAATATCTTATTAAGGTTTTCGTTGATAAGTTTCTTTGCTGGCCAATGATACCTGCCAGGGCATGTTGATATAATCATTTTAGGTGGTCCTCTGTAATGTGTATGTGTCTTGTGATCATACCGATCCAAATGAATGTCTGGAAAGTTAGCCAGTTGTTTGGACAAAAACCTAAAAACATAACTTTTTTGGAGTTATTTTCTCTTATATTCCACTCCCCAGATAGAGGTAAAAACATGACTATATGGCATTTTGAAACATGAGGTTTTTGTAAACCTCTATATTTAAAGAGTTGATTATAGCAGACCACATGGAATTGTCTGTTCATTCTCCCTTTTTATTTATTTTACTCCTTTAGGGTTCACTTTCTTATATGATTGAGGTAGAAGGCAAGAAATACATCCTACACCTCGAAAGAAACAGGTAATTACGAGCTATTAAAATAAAAGTGGATTAAAATGGAAACTTTGATGACCGGTCTGTTATTTTGTTTTTTAATAGTTCTATTAACCCAGAATTCTTAAATTTCATTCCAATAATATAATTATCCAAAACAAGGCAATTTATCTGTGTTGACCAAGAAACTGCTTTGCTTTAAAGGCTCTGTTCAAGTGTAAGTAAATCATTTTTTTCTCTAGTATTTTCCACTAGACATTACTGTACCTTTTTAAATATTGCTTGTGTTTTTAATAAGTTGATATTTAATAAAATAATAATTTATCTTGAGATTATCTGCTTAGAACACAGTGGTCGAAAACTCTAGTTCTCAAGAGGCTCGCTCACACAAGGATTTCTGAAACGGGTTTTTCTCTTTTAATAAATGTTATTTGCTTGATAACCTGTTTGCGAGAACTTTGACGAGGGCAGGTCGCTCATATTATGTGGTCGGAGAAGCCCACCACAGGCAGTGTAATAAAGTAGCCAGGTTAGTAGGTAGTCGTCATATCATGCAGAACGAGGTCAGGTGGACATATGGTCTGGATACTCGGTAAGCAATTAAAGTGTGTAGATGGGCCAAGGGTCAACAACTGGAAGCACCATGGCCAGGCCGTGCTTGTGCTATGGGTGAGAAGTCCTAATGTTCCAAAAAGGAATTTGGCTTTCAAGTACCAAGTTTGTCACTCCGAGACCATGCATCTAAACTCTTCCTGATCACCCTTTTTTTTTGTAACTTATTTTATAATAATTACACACATTAGAAGCATTCAAGGGGCAATTCAGTGATATCTTATATACATATTTTTCATATATTTCCAAAATATGTTACAAACTCCTGAGCTGTATTACTATACGTGAGGTTGTGAGGGTTTTAGTAACCGACCCACCACATACGGCAAACCTGCAGTAACTCCTTAAACTGTATTTTATTATTTTTTATTATTTTTTTTATTTTAGAGACTTTTTAGCTGAGTCTTTGGCTGTTTATACATATGCAGAAGACGGAAGTAGACTGTCGAGCCAGCTTCGAGATCAGGTCTGTGCCATTTAATAAATCTTCCATGTGTAGGCTGTGTGTGATTTGGCATATCATTTTATGTGATTTTCATGTAATATAGTCTTTAAAGAGACCCAACCAAAAATAATGGCAAATAGAGAGGGGGGAGCGTATTTGGAGGGGAACAGCTGCGGTGGGATCGTTGATATCTAGTGAAAAGTGCTACATTGTAACACTTACTATTCCTCTGTCCAATTTAGAGAAGGGAGAGGCAGAATATAATGCAAGGACTGCCTTTGTCAGCAGATGCTAACCTCCCGTGCGATTCACTGTACAAATAATCCCATGTGGGGAGCTGTAAAAGTATCTTATCTAGTTTGGTTAAAGTGGCAAGGTTTCTGCAAAACAGGCTTAATACACTTCATGCATGTGCCCCCCCCCCCCCCCCGTATATCTTTAGAAAGGCACCAAAAGGTTGATAGTAGGTTCAATGTAAAAAAACAAAACAAAAATAGCATAATATGTATGTAAAAATTAAATTACAAATTTATCAGGAGAGTCCCTGAGATTTAACGGCTTCAGATCCGTGATCTCCCCCAACCGGTCCTGCTCATTCGGTAGCGGGCGCCATCCTGGCATGGAGCCTGGGTGCGCTCCATGTGAGGCGGCCTACCGGCAAATTTGGCCAGTCCGGCCCTGAAGGTGGGTAAGGAGAAGGGAGAGAACTTTGGAACAGAAAACCAGTTGCACCAGAAAAAAAAAGCTTTACTTAACTGCAAAGTTGAGCTCACATTCTTTGTAGACGTATAATTGTGTAATGAACGAGTCATGTGAAGGAATGAGGAAGAGATGAGAGAGAAATTGCCCGGTCATATCATCCCCACTAATAAAATTCTGGTTTTACCGTGATCATTATGTTCTTTTTTTTCCCCCTATTATTGACTAACTTCCTCTTCCATGGTTTCTTCCATGGATTCTTGGGTCAATGCAAGCGCGTTCCATACTCGGGCATGGGAATATGATTAGCGGCTGTCTTGCCAAATGATATCAAGTGCAAAGGTGATGTGGTCACCTGTGGTCACAACTCCTGGGCAGAAATGGGGGAAAATATATAAGGTTCTGCAGAATGCCCCCCCCCCCCTTGCATTTACAGAGAGAGAGAGAGACCACAGAAAGCTTAAGGAATTTAAAAAGCACCAAACCTTAATCAGTCGTTGGCCTCATCTTAGATTCTGGAGCCATATGGCTATTCCATGCGGGTTTAAAATATTTGTCAGCCATTCCTGCTATAAAGGAAAGTTGATAGAAAGTTAGAATGGCAATCATCCCTGTGTGCTTTTGGTTTTCACAGTACTATGAATATATTAATATATTATCTAGGTATTTGCATGAACAATAGATTGACCTTTTGTTGTTTGTTGGTCACAATGCAAATGTTAAAGCGTCAGTGAGTTTCTCCTGCACTGGGTTAAGATTTCTTTAACATTTTCTCCCTGATCTAACAGAGGGGCAAATGTGATTGGTAACTGTGAGGCTAAGTTGGCCCTGTATAATGCATACTTAAAAGGATTGAAATATCCTGAAACAAGGTCCCCGGGGGAAACCAAGTATAAGGAAGCCTCAGGTTCCAGGTCCCGGGGTAAGCCTTCCAATTCATATCTTACAAGGTACATCAGGTTCAGCAGGCAGGATAGCCCTTCCTGAGCAGATTTATTTCGCCTTTCAAGGGTTTTTATACACACATAGACAATAACCTGCCCGATGGCAATGTGGGAACTGTAATTGACTACAATCGCGTCTACAGCTCAATGGGACACTTGGGGGGAAATCCACCGATCTGCAGAAGCCAGGACCGTGCCCAGAAATCACGACTTGTGGAAAATTAGGATATTGGCAAGCATGCCCCCCCTCTCCTGCCAAACAAACACTGGGTTTGACCCCACACCAGCTAAAATATAACAAAATATTAAATAAAAAAAGGATTGTGCTAAATATAGGGAGTGAAGAATACAGAGGAGATAAACGCATTGATACATTTCATTTCATGTCTTATAAACAAGTTGTCACTTTAAAAGCATTGTATAGAAAATTAGATTATCTTGAAGAAAAATCTTCAGCTTTCTTGTTCATTTAGGGAAGTTTTTTTCCCCTCTGGAGTTCTTGAGGGTCACAAACAGGAATACGTTACCAATGTCAAAAATAGCACATAGGATGATTGAGGGCGTATAACGGTTGGGTTGAGGAGGAAGTACCCAAATAAATGCTGACTCGTCTGCTGTTATTCATGAGCTACGTATCCTGCTCTATTGATAAGACCAATTGTTTGAAAATACTTATTTCCAGGATCAGTGAAGGCTGTCATCTTGACCTTGGATAGCATTTGAAACAAGATTGGGATTTACAAATAAAATTCCTACTAACTCTCCAATAAGCTCGGCGGAACTCTTGTAGAGTTGTATTTGGTGTTTTCTCGTTGGTGTTTGCAATTCTCTTCTTAGTGCAGTTCTCCAGCGGAACCTACATGCGCAGGCCCCTCAAAAATGAAGGTTGCCACACCTTAAGTATTGTCGAATGTTTCTGTGGGACGTCACGGGCTACAGATTCACTTACCTTGAGCTATATCATACCTGAACACAATACTTGTCATGTGTCAGAAAGGATTGGAACGCAATGAAGGGTGGAGCAATGGCTATTCTATGTTGCATAAACATGAGGGTTATCACGTATGTTCTCAGGCTTCACGAAGACCAACGTGGGTCACAAAGCTGCCTGTTCCACCCCATAAAAACACAATGAAAAGGTGATTCTCATGGGATATTTTTTTGATATTTGATTGTGTGGTGGAGCTGTGGAGTTTGGGGTGTTTTTTTTGCACCCCCTACCATTGAGTTGTGATGGAGTGCTTGCTACAGGTGACCAAATGGGCACATTAAGTTGTATTAAGCAATTTTTTTTTTAATATTCTCATTTGTCACTTTTCCCCCCCCATCTTGTGAGTTAATCAGTGTTCTGAACTTTGTGTTCTGGAATGGCAAGCTTTGTCTTCCCTCGTCGATATACAAACCCCTCAATGCCTGTGAGTTCTTATTCTAATTCCGTAAATAATTTGCAACCTACTATTTGCCAGAGGGGAAAATGGTTCTTTGACGTGAAAACTCTTTCTTATCTGTTTATGTCCTTGGCTGTCCTTATAAAACAGTGACATACCTATTTTCGTGAGCGTGTCCTCTCACACCTTTCATAATTTATAGAAATTCTGGTTCCCGGTAGAAAACAACTTCTGAGAAAGATTTGTGGTTCTCAAAGGTTTTATTTGTGATGACGACAGAAATAGTGTTTAACAGCCTTAAATGGGAACTGTTACCGTCGCAGCTTTAAGCTCGACAAAAGGAATCCGTTAAAACGACCTTTAGCTTGTAGATGTCGTTAAGTTTAATTGTGTTACAAATCTTTAGTTTAAAAGTTCA
The DNA here is from genome assembly GCA_009364415.1 of Spea multiplicata. Lineage (NCBI taxonomy): Eukaryota > Metazoa > Chordata > Amphibia > Anura > Pelobatidae > Spea > Spea multiplicata. Next base: position 38,608,883 of record VKOC01000003.1, on the reverse strand, counting down.
CTTGATGGGAGCAGAACTCTGGCGTCGCTCTCTGGCAGAACCGGTATTGTCTAATCTGTCTCCTGCCCTTGACTAAGTTCTACGCCTTCTCCTCTTGCCACCCCTTGCTAAGGCCGTCTGACAACAACAAATGGCAACTAGTGCTGGGATAACTTTGGGGGGAGGAATCATCATAAAAGCCATTACGTCTGTAATGTCCATGATTATTCTTTTCCGTTGTGTTATCACTTATTAGGTTACATTACATTTATTTATAAAGGCGCCAGCAGATTCCGTAGCGTTGTGTCACCTGCGTACAGGTGGTATTGGAAACCAAAGGAAGATGGGGACCTTTTATTTAATTAAAGTAGCCACTTTGGCTATAAAGTCTTTGAAGTCTAACCTTTTGATTGGGAGAAATGTACCGTGATGGGTTTAGGGGTCTTCATTGGTGTAAACCTCTGTGCGTTATGCGTTCTTCTAGGCTCACTGCCATTACCAAGGGTATGCAGAAGGAATCCCCGAGTCCCTGGTAGCCGTCAGCACCTGCTCAGGCCTGAGGTACTTCGTTCTTCAATAGGACTAATGTGTACTTTTTAGGTCTTATTTGCCAACCAACTTACTTGAAGGTGTATTATAAAATTCCCGCCTTAGTAACATGCATTTTCTAACACACTTCTCTGTCTTATCAATTGCAAGCTAGTCCAAGTTCACCCACAGGTTGATAGCTGTCTAAAAATGTCTCACGTTACTTGCATTTGTATATTTTGCACATATAAAATACTTTTGAACAGGACTACGCTTTTGCAACTTACATAAATTTCAGCAAGTTTAAATTTAAAAAAAATATATATATATTTAGAAAGAGAAATTACCCTCTCAGCAGGCTTAGAAATTTCCCTTTTAAGGACTGCCATGATTTAGAGTCATTCCTAAAATATATGCATTGGACAAATTGGAGACAAGAAGCAGATGTTGGTAGAAGAAGAAAATAATGGGTTCAAGTTTTAGGGTAATGAACACATACTAAATATTCACTATCCAAAATCATACAAAGCCATCCTGTCGCCCTAAATTTTGTGACATTAACCCCCCAAAAAGTAGACAATTAGAAATGAGAAGCTTGCCGATTACATCTGATGATTACACCCTGTGTTGTGTTTTTTTTTTATCTCCCGCAGAGGCTTGTTACACCTGGAAAACAGCAGTTATGGAATAGAACCTTTGGAGTCTTCCTCAAAATTCCAACACTTGATTTATGACCTGAAGGATGTGAAGAAGGAACCTGTGATGTGTGGTGTCCCAAGTCCAGAAGCACATGCCCATGAGAGTCATATCGACTCGCCCAGTATGACTCGGCTACTGCGGGTATATTTCTTTATTATTAGCTGTGCAGTTCCTGCTAATTTAGCCAAAAAAAGGACTTTACTTGAGGAAATGTCAGGTTGTGAAATCTAAGCGTATGTGGAAAATTACATGAAAAATGTAAACTTCTACTGGAAAACAGGCAGTGGGGCATCCTTAGCTGATGCTGCCCCTTCCTTTAGACCAGGGATCCCCAAACTCGGCCCTCCAGCTGCTGCAGGACTACATCTCCCATAATGCTCCTTCAGCTAAGGGGCTGGCTGAGGAGTATGGGAGATGTAGTCCTGCAGCAGCTGGAGGGCCGAGTTTGGAGATCCCTGCTTTAGACGCTCCCTGGTGGAGATGGTCACTCCTGTTCTCTTTAGATTATTGGTATCTGAGTTTTGGGGTAGGTGGAATGTATTCTGGAGCTTAGATACGGGGCATATATATGTCCGCCCATCCTTTTTCTTCTTCTGTATTATTGTCTCTCATTGTTTGCATTGGATCAATATCGTTAATAATGCATCTGAATGTTTTGGGCAAATATACTTAGCCGCTATTGATTCCCGTCATTTCTACTGCATTTAGGCTTGAAGTCAGCATGGTGATGATATAAATAATATTTTGGTATTTTTAGAGGAAGAGAGCCATCCTGCCACAGACGAGATATGTGGAACTGTTCTTGGTTGTCGACAAGGAAAGGGTAAGCTAAAAAGCAAAAAAAAATATTCTGAGAGCCAAGACCTAGATAACATCATTACTCGCGTTACTCTCGTATAGTCAACAGCTGTCCACTGACCAAACGAGACTTTTGGGTAACTCTACAATGTTCCCTGTGATATGGATATGAAATTAAAAGTATTCAAATAGAAATGTCCGCGGCGTGAGCAGTCGCCACTCAAAATTAGGTTCTAAGCGACCTCCGACGCTAAACGTTTTGATAACTCAAGCCCATACCACCGACATTTAGCGGGGTGTCTCTTGCATCCCATGATTTGTTGAAGTAGAACACCGGTATATAACGTCATACCCACGCGCTTCCCTTCAAGAGGTTGCCCGGTGGCAGCATGGCAGCTGTGATTGGGGTCTGCGCTGCGATGGAAAGTGTTCATTCTTCACCTAAATTATACGAGGGATTAGTACAGATCCTTCAGACACTTTTTTTTTGGCCTGATTCAATATCTGAGAGAAAGTTCCACCCTTTGGGTACGTTCCAGCTTATGACACATCTGTTTGCCGAAACATCAACTTGTACCCCCTTGAATGAGGACGTTCAGTTCCGATACAACCCTTTTCCTGAATGCTTTGTGACCCCGGGGTGTGTTATTGCCTCAAATTGTACTTTATATTCTCGGTAAGACTTCAGAATCATCTTTTGGATCTGTAAGTCCAGATTATGTCCTTATTGCCTATTGTACTGAATATGAAGGCGGCGTATAAATCAATAATATTAATATATGATTTCCAGATTCATCTGTTGCCTTCCGACGAAATACCAGGTGCAGATTAAGCCGGTTCCCGTGTCTTCTTTAGAATCTTGTACATATTTGATTTAAAATTGCTTAAAGAGACAGAAACCCGCCTTACGTGTATACCATGGGAACAACCATCTGAGCTGCATGATTATTCCTCCCCATTGAGTTATTCACTTCTTGTAGGAGAGAGGTAGCGAGGGGAGATGATGATAGTACAGGGAAACTAATTATTATGCTAGTTCTGCCACCTTTTGCCATGTATGTTATTAGCCCCCCATTTATCTCAAAGGGCACTATTAGTAGTTTTAATGGATAAATCTAGTCATTGTAAAAGCCGTTACCTTTTTATTAATGGTTTCCATTTGTCCGGAAGGAGCTGCCAAACTCTACCGTTAGCCAGTTCCTTGTGACATCATACACATCTGTTATTGTATTAGCTCAGTTATTTCGGAGAAATCCCCCGACAATTTCCACCCATGCTAAGGATTATAAAAAAAAACACTTAACATCACACCCTTGTTTCTCGCTGACTCCCTACCCTTTTAACCCTTTGACTGCCAACCACGTGCGCCATACTTAGCGCCCGTGTCTGATCAAAGTATCTTTTGTGTTTAATGGGAAATGTAAGACTTCCAATACGCACCAATCTGAGAAGGCAGAGGTTCAAGAAAACAAAAAGTGAACTTCAGGTGTGATCCGTGCCTGTGTGATTTTTTTTTTTGTCATTATATTTTATAAAAATATAGCTTTTTCTTTTTTTTTTTATTAATTTCCATTCTGTTTTTTTTTTTTTTTTTTTTTTTTTTTTTGTTTTTTTTTTTATCTTTCTCCAGTATGACTTGTTGGGCAAGAACACCTCAGCTGTGACTTTGGAGATGGTGCAGTTGTCTAATTATCTGGATAGTGTAAGTCAAGAGAACCCAACATTCTACAACACATATGTGATCTAGAATTTGATGCTGAACTGAAACATAACAAAATTTTGTTAAATTCCGCCAAGTTGAGGACATTGCGCGTGTAAAACCATTTATTGATCCAGTGTTTGGGGTGAATTCCAAGTATATGCATGTGGTAGTATGGAGATTATTCCTTAACGCTCAGTTTAATGCATGCGTGATTGTAGTTTAGATGGGGTATCTAGCAGTATGGTTGCAGAGGACAATTTGGTGGCAAAAGTCAATCATTGCCACCAGATTAATGGAGACCGTAGTGAGGGTGAGCGCTCTGAAGCCCAAGCTCCAATGGACTTATCTTTCATCCTTAGATGTACCAAATGTTGAATATCCGTGTTGTCCTCGTTGGGATAGAAATCTGGACGGACGGAAACAAGATAAGCATCGACGGGTCGGCAGGGGATGTTCTTGGACAGTTTGTGCAGTGGCGTGAGAAGAATTTAGTCCCAAAACATAGGCATGACAGCGCTCAGCTTGTCCTGTGAGTATTTCATAACATATCTTCAAATTCATGGTATTTGTCATTAATGAAGAGAACGGCAGATTCACACTCTTTTAGATGCCTCAAGAGCCATCTATACCCCCAACAACACTGTTACCCCATCCAAAGTATTCCAAACAATAACATGTACCTACGTCCATCACGTTTATTTATGAAGTAGTACAAATGCACAAACAATTCACCTACCCTTGCACGGAGAAAGGGGCTGAAGCTCCGAAATATTTGCACATTAGTGCACCTTATGCAGTGGGGTTGAGTTCCATGTTTGTGCCCCGAGAGTAGGCGCTCGTGTAAGGGTAGAACGATGATGGAAACAATGTCTTCTCCCTGGGACAGAGCGTGGCGTGTCCAGGTTGCCATGTTGGGAGTACTAAACAATCTTGTGCACGGTCTAGCGCGTGGGGCAGACAGAACGGCTAATATTACAAGCCAACGTGGACCCTTTTTTTTTTTTTTAACACAAAGCGAGAGGCGTCCAGATGGCCCGGTTCCTTATGTCAAGCCAAAGATTTGTCAAAGCAAAAGAAAGGGTTCCAGAATGTGTGGTTCCTGATCAGACCGACTTTAGACCTAAGCTATACAAAGCTCCGCCGGGCAGTGAAGAGCCAATGGCTGCCAAGAAACTCTTTACAGAAAGTGTTGCTCCACCAATTAAAATGAAATAAAAATGTATTAACGAGATGGGCCAAATGGTAGTTATCTGCTGACACAGACTATGTTTCTAGGTATTACAGGGATGCATGCGCAGAGCACCATCTGGTACATCTGAGGATCATATATATATATATATACTGCTTTAGTTGGAGAAATATTTTTTTCGCTGAATGTGTCTTCTGCAAGGAGCTGATGGACGGGGCGTTGGCGAAGGGGGGCACAGTGTTAATTTAAAGGAGACGCTCTGCTGTCATATGCCATTGCTCAATATAGCATTCATTTCTGCGCATGCTAATGTTACTGGAAATAATTATCCCTTCTGCCTGAGAGCTTGTAGATGTTGAATTCTTTCTTTTTTTTTTTCCTTCCCCAATACTGAACGTAGGAAGAAATCCTTTGGTGCAACAGCAGGCATGGCGTTTGTAGGCACAGTGTGTTCTAGGAGCCACGCCGGTGGTATTAATGTGGTAAGTTTCTGGTTTTACGAACGCTTTTAATTATAAACTCGGTCTCCTAGGGTGCCAAGCATTAAGCATTTCTGTCACCCCAAGGAAGACCCCGTTGTTTTACGAGCTCACGGAATACTCATTCGCTTGCGCATTCTCCTTCTGATAATAGGGACAACAATTGCAGATTATAGATTTTCAAAGGGGTTATATGGCATTTATATATATAT
>VKOC01000003.1:38543894-38572485 GCA_009364415.1 Spea multiplicata | reverse complement strand
ATATATATATATATATAATGCGGCATAATTCCAGATGAAGTATATAATATTTAATTCTTGCACTGCACTTATCACACACAACCTATCAATTCCAAAGCCCCGCAACTGTTAGTACTATAAACGTTCCTAAAGCTTCCATATATTCAGTTATTGGAAAATAAATTTTTTTTATATATTAATATTGTTTGATCTCTTGCCATTGCTGTTTTTTGGTTATTATTATTGTAGATTCTCAGCATCGGTTGCTGGCTGAGAGTGATGTCGCTGTGAAGGAGTAGAGGTCGGCTATTGAGTCAAACCTGGAAATGTCTATCGAACTGTCTAATGTATCTAAGTACGAATGAATCAAGGTTCCGTGAAGACGTCAGGTACGGCTTAAAGGAGAGGGGGGTGGATTATTATTCTTATCCAAAACTTGTGATCGCGCCTGCAGAATACAATCATCAATGGTAAGTGCATTAAAATACAAAGGGAGATAATTTGGCGCACCTTTAATTCATAAATAATTCATGGGCGCATTTTCTGAGGACATACTGTTAACGGAATGCTGTCCATGTAAATAGGGTTACCGAATGGTCAGCTTTGTGTGATAAGACGTATGACTTCATAAGACAAACGTTCTGCCTTTTAAAAGCTGTAAACAGAGTGTAAGCGCCTTATTTACTGTTTCGGACTGGCTTTCATGACACCTTAATAATAAATTGCTTTAATGACTGCAAAATTATGATTCACATCTTTGTTCATATTTAACAGGTTATTTATAATAGTATGTTTGTAGCATCTAATAATTCTTTGGTAGTTTATTGTTTTTCAGTTGCGCGTAGGGATACTACAGTGAAGGAATATAAATCAGTATGGATTTTAGATCTTTCTGCCCGTTCACTGTTTCCTTTTATTATATAGGTAGGGTCTATTATCGTTGCCTCCTGGGACCAGCTTAACTCTTAAGGCTTGACAAAGCCACTGGGTCCAAAATGTCGCCTACTTTCCCATGATGACACAATAAAGTGTTAAGATCCTACAAGAGATTGCGGTGCTGAAGTGTTGATTGTTCTACAAGATGGGAAAAGTCCCTGGGAAATAGCATTATACATTCTAAGACGTTTGTTCTCTGGGAGACGGCTTGAACATTGGTAGAGGGTTTGGACTTTGGAAGAGCCCTGCCATAGAGTATGGGTGTAGGAGATTGCTCGACCGTTTAGAAAGTTGGAATCTAGAAGATATCTGACCTCCTTCCGAAGAGTTTGGGATATTAAAGTTAGTCTGAATTCTGCTAAGGAGTGTGGCCTCTTGGAGATATACATGTATTCATGTCCGCCGGTGAGTTTAGCATCTTGACGATGGCCTGACGTCTGCTGGAGAGCTTAGTCTTGAGTGTTCCTCAGGGCCTTAAGTGTCCACAAAGAGGGATGTGGCATATTGTATTTTTCAGAACGACTTTTTTGGATCCTTTAATGAAAATAAACCTTTTTTTTCGTGTTTTGCTGCATTCTAATGTAGCCCTGGCTTTGAAGGCGAAACCAGAGATCCCGGCCCTTCTCCAAACCTTCTCCAAACTTTTATGTCCAACATTGTTGTTGTCGCAACATACAGATGCCAAACCCTATTTCCAAGTGGTCACAGACATATCACAATATGACCTGGGCCGGTTGTCTCTGTTCACCCGAGTGACGGTTTTGCACTACAATTCAACAGGTCCCGCCACCGCATCAAAACATCAAATTTACAAATTTTCTCTTTCTTGCTGGAATCGCCCCAGAAAGTGGCGTGAAAACTGGATCACCGAGGGGGGGTCGTAGCAGTGAGAGGAAGAAAATGAGACAGAAAGAAAATATATAATTTGTACGCGGTAATTTGCTGGAGTCCAAGAATAATGCACTTCAGCATGCCTTTTGTTTACATTCGGGGAGCCCTGGAATGGTGATTTAACGACATGGCTACCAGTAGCCATTAGCAATAACAACACATTTTCTGCAGCGTGTCTTACTCCTTTAAATCATACTGCAGAATTTCTTGATCAGCGCAGTCTAGACATCAGAGGAGGAAATTCAGATGAACTACATTCGGAACTGAGCTCACAGTAATGTGGTTTAATTAACTGAGGCCCAGTATGGGGCTGGGAGAGATTTCATAATCAACATTTTTAAACCCACACAAATACAGGTTTGTTCCGAAATTCTATAGGAAACTTGTTTGAAACCACATCCTTCCCCTTAAAAAAATATTGTAAAATGGAGGTTTTTGGCCTCTGAAATGAATGGCGGTTAGAGGCAAAATTGTGCTACAAGGATGTGTGTCATATTTAATAAATTTCATATTAAATAAACCCTTTCATGCCAGACTAAACTATAAGACATTCTAATAATTTTTTGATAGTGAATGCTACAGTTCCTTGAGCATTAAATAATTCCTAACAAAATCCGGCAGTATGGCTCTGAAAATGTTTTTTTTGGGGACATTTTCCCCTATTGAATGTATCCTCTACTTTGACTGCTGTTTCTGACACTACGAGGCGTATTATGATATAAGCGATAAGCCATCTAATTGTATGAGGTCATCAACCCACCAGTATCTCACTCAACGTCTCTATATCTTTTATATAGTTCTCTATGTCTTTTATGTATACATTCAGACAGAGCTGTACAATATGGCAGCATACATGGGAACGTACTGGGTTTCACCGGGAGACTCTAGGAGAAGTGCCGTTTCTCCAGTTCTCCAGGTTGAAACCTGAATCCTCCGGGTTGTGGGGTCCTGACACCACCCACTTGCCGCCCACCCCACTTAAATAGGGACGTCAGTAGGTAGTCCTGGCAGCATCCCGCAAAGGGGCGCTCTGGGTAGCCGGACCCTCAAAGCTCTCAAGTATGTATGGCGGTAAACACAATTATGTACTGATGATTTGAAGACCGCCATATATTACAGCTTCCCGCCTTGGAGTGAGTCATGGGTCACATTTATCTTGGCATAAAATGTAAACATCACCAAAGAGTTCTCCTCTTTTTGGGGCAATGGCTTTGAGTGGATGGGAGTAGGAATGACCAAACGGAGGGAAAAAAAAAAAAAAAAGTGGACCCTGAGACTCAGGGTCAAACATGGAGAGTTTCAGAGCCTTCCGATGATTGTCTGAAATTGCTACCCTACATCCATATGGGCCATACTGATAATTATAGGTGCATAGTGTGTGCAATTAATATACCGGTAAGTTCTATTTTTCTTTACCCCCATACGAATGTGACGATTGTAGTTGTCTTCATAAATAATTAATGGTTTATTAATGGCATATTTTTGTCCAAACTAGGGCAATCCTTTGAACATGTGGCCGGTTCCTCCTGCTATCCCTCTGTTCTGATCTTGTTACATTTCCTGACGGTAGAAAAGAGATTGTTTTGCGCACACAGTTGGGTTTTTGTGCGAGATTTACGAGTGTTGGTTTTGGTGGCTATATCAGGAAACCTATTAATGATCTTGTACTATAAAACAAACATTAGGATGTGCTGACAAGGTGTAACATGCCTGAGCGAGGGGGCCTTGTGTGCCGCAGAGGGGAAGTGGGTTTTTTTTAAAAAAAAAACAAAAAAACTCGGCAGCTGTTTGAAAGGAATTGTTAAATGGCTCCAGTCCCAAATTCAGTTTTGGAAAAGACCCCGGGGGCATTCAAAGGTTGTAAGCTGTTCTGGATTATACTGTGAAAGCTCTAAAACTGTCTATAGACTTCCAGTCCCTGTTAATCAATGTGCTGCATTGCATATTGATGAGGGGTATCTTTATAATGGTAATGAACAAACTGAGCTATACGTTTTTTGCACACACCAATAAAAAATGGGTTGTGTTATCACGGGGTGTCTGCATTGTAATGCGCCTATTTCTTACAGCCATTGATGGCCCGGCTGGCCTCCCGACTTCATAAGCAACGTGTCCCACAGTGCCACCCTTGCCCCCAAACAGCTGAGTGCCACCTTTGCCGCCCAAACAGATTGTCTGTGCAATCTGTTGCCCCAAGCAGCTTGTCTGTGCCATCTTTGCCCCCAAACAGCTTGTCAGTGCCCTCAAACAGCAACTTATTGGTGCCTTCTAACACTTTTGGTTCCTGGGATTTTAATTGTTCCTTAATTATCATTAAGGAACAATTTAACATAAATCACTGGGGGTTACAGCAACCAATCACCTGTATTTTATCCAAATATGCAATTGGCTGATGATACCATTGATTTCCATTGGAAGAGCCATCGAGCATGCTTACGCTTACTGCTTTCAGTAGCGGCATTAAGGTTCTCCAACTCCGGTAACTAAAAAATTAATTGCTTGGGAAATATCTAATAGGGCCCGGCCCTTAATAATACAAAGATAGTGGTAATTTCTAAAAAAATATATATAATATAATACTTCACTAATACTTCACTTTTACCGGTAAGTACTAGGATTGAGTCTATTACAGTAAATAGTGAAAACTATTCATATGAATAATCTTTTCCTCAGGCACGTAAATGATTTTGTTAATACCTGGACAAGGTTGAGTTGCACTTCAAGACACGTCTTTGTTGTCAAGGGCTGCAGTCCCCTCACCGGCACCGTACAAGCTCCTGTGCAGCCAGGGACGGACACGCAAACCCATGTAACATAGAAGGAAAGTGAAGAGATAAAAGAAGAATAGCCAATCAGAGCACACCCTGTGACTTAAAGCCCTCCTATTCTTTCCTCCTGGTTGCCGATGGACACTGAGGGAGAGGAGCCGGCTCCGCGCTGGGTTAATCAGGTAACTCGGCCCCTCTCTGCTATCTCGGACAGTCTCTCACATTAATGCAGAGCTCACAGGCAGCACCATTTATGACAGCAGATGAGCAGCTCAGGGGGCTCCAAATCGAGTCATTCTACATCAGGATGAGGGTTCAGGGGCCCCTTACCACTCTGGGGCCCTAGAGCAATCACTCTGAAATCAGCCAATATATCTATGCCCTATTAATGAATTAAATAAAATAATTATTGTGGTGCAGCGCTGCGGGATATGATGGCGGTATAAAAATAATTATTAAATAATTATATTTTTTAAAATTTCCTAGAAGTTGCCTGGTATTACGGTGATGCTTGCTTCTCTTTCAGTTATGGTGATGAATAAAGGTAATAATCCCAACTAGTAATAGTATACATTCTTCTCTAGCATGCGCGGTCACATGATGCTTAAAGGTCTTTATCTTCCTTCTAAAGAGTCTGTTTTAGACAAGATTCTATAGAAAAGATCACACCATGTGAAAGGATTTACATATTAACTGGAATATCAACTTACCTACTCACATTTCAAACGGCCCTCATTTTAAGGGGGTGCATTTGTTTATGGGCCGGGGTGAAAGGTGTGAATTGTGAGAGCTATTTATGTAACTGGCTAAGGCATTTACAATAATATACTTCCACTTCCAACTTGTTAACATGATGTGACAATAGGGAGTATGGATTACTGTGATATCGGGGAGGGGGCGGAATAAGTGATGGAGGAATTTGAGGAGAAGAAGAAGAAGAAATGTCCATCAGAGACACTTGGGAGGTATGTAGGTATGGTGAATAAATAGCAATCTGTGACATAAGGGTAAGCGTAATCTCTCTTACATTAAATATTTTGCTTAATACAGAAATATCTTTCTGAGAAATTGTTACTTTGCCAATTTGACAGATTTATTTTGCTCCCGTCAGCTTTATTTGACATTAGACCTTTGACCCTATTACTTGATTGATTGGCGTCTTTGGTCAAGGGCTGAGAGACTTTCTTCTGAAGGTCAATATCCTGAAAGGGTTGGTTGATTTACACATGTGTACGCCTGTCAGAGTTTGGAAAAGAATCCAAGTGGTGATATATATATTAAAAAAAAGAAGTCTCACCTCATCTTTTTCTAGATCCTTCCACTGCCCAAATTAAAGGTGATGGAGGACACTGAGATATTGCTCAGGGGCCCTGGCGTTCTGAGGGGCCTTGCAGCGCTTGCTCCAGGGCCCCAGCGTTCTGACAGGTCCATACCTTTCATCTGTCCCATAAATCGGCGATCCGATTGGGTCCCACAAATCGGCACCGGAGTGTCCCTCGCTGCGCAACGAGAAGTGATGTCATTTCACAGCAGGCTGCAAGGAACATAGAGCAGATGGAGTGGAGGATGCCGTAAACACTGTTTCGATGTATATGTGTGTCCGTGTGTGTGTGTGTATATATGTGCATGTGTGTATGTATGTGTATGTATGTACCGATATGTGTGGAGAGGAGAATAAAAAAATAGAAAGAGGATGAAAAATCCAAAAGGCAGGTGAGATGACAGCAAGAAACAGATAGAGCAAAAGAAAAAGAAAAAAAAAACCCGAGAAGTATAAAGCAGAGAAAAAAACAAGAGAAAAGGAGTTTGCTAAAGGCAGGAAATCTGTAGAAGGGGCCCTCCCCGTGTAATTGCTCAGGGGCCCAAAGCTACGTAATCCAGCCTTATATGACTGAACTGGCTGTCCATCTCACACACACCCTCGTTACTCACTTATGGTTCCTCCAAAAGAGGTAGAGTCCCTACATCAGGAAAAATGGGCAGACTAGATGGGCCGAATGGTTCTTATCTGCCATCAAATTCTATGTTTCTATGGTTACTTAACATTTTGGTGATTGGTGCTCTTTTAGTAAACCGATGTTCGTGTGTTCAGGTTTTGGCCTTGATTCTATTACTTTGTGATAAACAACAATGCAGCGATAAGTGATTTTGTAACTAGTTTTTTGGAGACATATCAAGTGGCATCGTTTCCCCCTCTTTGATCTCTCTCTGCTTAACTCTTCTTCTGTGCGGCTAAAATGTTTTGCAAAAAAAAATAAATGTTTTTTTTCTTCTAAAGGTTCAAAGAAAATCTCACGTCAACATGCGTTAAAACCCAATGCTCATAATGTCATTAAGCAGGACCCCCTGTTGAAATTTAATTGCTACACTAAATGGATAAAACAAAAAAAAAGTTTTTTTCATCCTCATAGCTTAAAAAAATTGCAAGATCCAAATCAAAGGTTTAGTCTTCACTCTTAATAGGATTTATTTGGATGGATAAGTGGAAATACTTCTTTCCGCTGACCTATTTGCCCTAAATAAATGATTCTGACAATATGTTATTGTCGGAGGACCGGTTAAAGAACCATTATGTGATAATGGGAGCACGGAAGATACAGCTGCATCTATGAGATGGTCCGTAACGTTCGCTCGCGTGATCATGTTGGCTGCCACTTCTACGACGCCATCTTGACTTCACGAACACTATTATATTGCTTAAAGGGACTCTTCGGTGCCCCTATGCCCCCTCCCCAACTAAGAAGGCATATTAAAAAAAATTGTAAATACATATAAGATATAAAATCACATACCTTTAGGAGAAGCTGCACCTTCAGAGCTGCAGCACACACTTTGCACAGTGCACTTTTTACATGGGTCAGGCCTGGAGATGCCTGGCGGTGAGTTTATAGACTGCTATAGCCATAGTAACCTAATATTTACCCGCTGATTTGACTTTTATATTGATCGCTATGATGTTAACACCAGTTTTAATCTTTGTTCCAGAATCTTTTACAAATATTCCCGTAGTTTGCCAAGGACATTAATAGCCCAGGGCTAAGCCTGAGTGGGAGCGTGTTCCTTAATCATTTCTGCATTGTTTAGACATCAATAGCCATCTTCTTCTGTTCACCGGTTCACAGCTGCACACACAATTGTCATCCAAATAATAGGAATAAGGAGGACGGCAGGAGAGGTGTGCTACTATATTGCGCAATGTTGTGTAAAACACAACCCCTAATAGTTCAGGTGTCCACATTGGGACACCCTGTGTTGAGGGGTTTGACTAGAGGCATGGTGGGGCCATGGCCAGACCTAGGAGGGGACATGTTCAGGGTAGGACCATCCGCCCACCATACTTGAAGATCCACCTAGGTGGCCATGTAGAAGCTGCAATAAAGGTCTGCGTTGCAATCTTCCACGAGGGGGAAAAAGCAATAAGTTAAGAAATTAAGAAAAATGTCTCATCGTGGTGGGGGTCATCACCTGGGCAGTTCACGGTAACCCTTCTTTTTTTCTGAACGGCACTGTTCTTCTCTTCTCAAACTCAAGAAAAACTTCTCCTCTCTCTGTTCCTTTCTCTTCCCTGAACAGAAGGTGGGTACCACGAAAAAGCATTTTCAGTAAAAGATAGGTATCAATTATGGAAACAGGTTAATGGATCTTATTCCCAAGGTAATGAAACCACTTTCCATACAGGTAGAAAAAAAGAAGCATCTTAGCAAACCAAATATCATATTGATTAAGGAGTTTATTGCTTTGATGAACCGACGAGCCTTTATGAGACCGTGGAATACAAAGTCTTCGCATCTCCGCTGTCTGTTTCAGTTGCTCCCAAACCTCTTAATAAATAATACATTTTAAATGTGCGGCCTTTTCCATATTCAGGATGGACATAGATAATAAAGGCAATTAGGTCCATTTAACCTGGGCACGCATATTCATTAAAACTGTATTTATAGGATGACATTAGACTGTAGATTTTATCATCTTGTTATTATTAGTGCTGTGAGAAACTAAAGTATAGACATGATGGTAGTAGATACAAAGTTGGACCATCTTGTCTGCCACTTCCCTATCTAAAACACCGACCATGTCCAATTATTGTCTATTAAGTGACATCATTTGGGGCTTCTGACCTTCTTCTACATATAATAGCTCATCCTCATTGTCCTCAAACTTTTAAGTTCTTGGATTTTCCCTGGCAGTTTTGTAGAACAGAATTCCATATAGAACTTGTCTGGATTCTCAGTTTCTTTTAAGAAGCCTTTATACTATGGTTTTTAACCCCTAGAGGCTAACCTGGACTCCTGACATCCAGCTAGGCAGAGTTCTGCAGCAATCTATGTGGTTCTATGGAAGCCCCTTCTGTGATCCTTCTGATCCCACCAAATCCTTCTTCTTCTCTGTATGACACCACCATGTCAACCCTTGTCTTCGACCCACTGCTTCTCAGTCAACCAACAGTAAATCAACATTCTTATTAACAGAAAAACATGTCTCTGGAGATCCACATCTGCATGCTGCAAGGCAGGCCGGGAATGGCCATCTGGCACATATCGAGCCGTTTGTCGTACTTACATCATCAAGCGGCCTCTGTCCTTAAAGTGCCAGGGTTGCCTCACCATTGGCAGTTCAGTCCTGCCGCAAGTGTTTAGCGTTCACCATTTAATATTTAATATTTTTTTGTAATTAAATCAATGTAATTGAGGTATTTGGGTTACAAGTATAGGGGACACCTAGGAAAAATTGTTGCCAAAAACGAGTGTATATGTGGACAATTTCCTGAACTAAGGTTCTCTCCCTTCTCACCCACACCTTAGAAATACTGAGTCAACCAATCAACACGAATCAGCATCTTCACAACAGGGCTAGAGATAACTTAGAAAGATAGCGATGGATTCTAATATATACACCATATTTACATTTATTTTAAGGACAGAACTGTAAAAGTGATATTCTCTCCATCCCAATACCTAACGACATTACACGTTATTTATAGAATGCCAAATAGATTCCATAGCTCTATTATAATAGGGGAGAGGAAAAATTTACCATAAAATTCTAGGTCTATAACATTAACGCACATTAATACATACTGGTACTGATGGAGAAGAGGGTCCTGCTATTGCAAGCTTACAATCTATTAGAAGGAAGCAAAGAAGGAGCAAAGACAAGCGCCTAGACCCCATACCCAGTATATTCAGTATATTAAACTTTCATTTGCCAAGAGGCTGCAAACTTATGGTTACTAATCAGGAAACATTCTTGCCATCAGAGGCAAGCTAATAGTGTTTCAGTTTTATGGTTTTATAGATCTCAAGAGGATGTACATTATAGAAAGATCATGGCTAGTCTGCGCTCACGTCGTAAATGGACTCTTACAATTAATAACCTGACAATGCTACATTTTCATCACACGTGAGCCATGTATCCCGCACTCATACATCTCCGTTAAAGCACTCACCTGTCTATTTCATTCACTTACACGAGACCATTACATGTCGTTCAATGACATTTCTTAATTACATACTTTAATTAAAGCACGGTTAACCATTTCCACTCTGTGATACCCACCAAGCGCTTCTCATACGTGGCTGCTGCCCCATCACAACAATAGGGAAACTTCAAAAAACCCATGTTGAGAAGACAGAAGACCCATGCAGTCTCACTATCAAAGAACGGATGTCAAAGTACTTTGAAAATACTTTAATTTTTGTGCTGTTTACGCGCAGTTGATCAATGGGATTTGATCATTGAGCTTCTGCGCATGCATACGGGGGTCTCTCAGGGGAGAGAAATTGCTCCATGTTGACTATGTATCATGTATGTATGGGTTGACTATGAGGTCAACCCATAGCAGGAGAAACTCAGTAGGGGTGACCCTTTATAACGCATAGTAAAGTCAGTATGTCTGACCATCTGTTCTCTATAACCCCAAGTGAATTATTTTACTTTGGAACACCAGTGGTTATTAATTAGCCATCCTGTGAACACATATAGAGAACACAGAAAGGATCCAGCCAATGAATAAAGAGTTCCTTAAACCCTTTTTATTCTAGACACCCTGGTGGCTGTATGTGGTATTGCAAGCCAAACACATAAAACACATCATAGGCCAGTGGCATAAAATCTTTAAATCAGAGCAGCCCAGGAGGCAATAGCACTACTACCCCCCCCCTGTACTTTAAATTATGATGTAATATACAAGTAAATCCGAGCGTTACTGGAGCTTTGATTCAGCGTTTCAGAAGTAAGCCAGGTGAGCGGCTTTACCCCACTTTATCCTATCGATTTATACTGCGCAAGAAATAGATATCATTTTTCAGTCCGCTCCTTATTATAACAGTATTTTTGCCCGCCCTCAAACAATCATCAATCTCTCTGTTTTGTCTGAAAAACAAGATGGCTGCTCCCAATAGCCTGATTTGTTAACTTTGCAATAATATATCAATGGGTTTCATTAAAAAAAAAGGAATTTTTGTACAAGACAGATAAGTATCATACATTATTTGGGCTTAATTTCCCTTAAAATATTGTTTTCATTTACCCTTAAAACGTACGTCCATTACCCAGACTGGTATTTTTTTACCAGTTTTTGAACCCATAAATCTGAATTTGTGCCTTTCATTGAATTTTAATCCAATTTTTTCCTTTAAAGGCAAGGATTTTATTGGCTATTCTACCAGTTCTGTAAAGCCAAGCCGAATTAAAAATGTTGAATTAAAAGGTAGCTCAGAAGGAAGAAGAATTAGAAGGTGGGTCACCTTAACCAGGAACTGTGATTTATAGACGCTAAAAGGGTTTAGTAATAAATGGGACTGACTTGTTATCCAGTGAAGTATATATCGATACCACACCTCCTCTTAGCATTTTAAATGAACAGAGAGACAACAAAGGACGGGTTTGGATTGACGTGCTCCAAAGGGGAAACCAAAATCAAGGCTGTGATAGAGGTTGCAAAGATCTACCCTACATGACTGAATGGGAAAAGGAATTGGAAGTGGAATACTTGAGAGAATTGGGAGAATCGAGGAGCACCACCCATTGTGAGACCAACAGAAAGGTCCCAGAAAAAAATTAAAAAATCTTTTTCCTCAAGCCTCGGATGGGTGCTGGAACCACATGAGCCACATTTGGTGGCGGGCTATCGGCTCTAAATATCAGTAGAAAAAGGCCTGTTGGACATGGTGCCACTCCTACTGCCAAATACACCAAAGCCTTAAGAGGCCACATTATGACCACCGCCAACAGTGAGAAGATGGAAGACTAATAAAACTCACTGAGCTGATAGACCTCCTGGAGATCAACAAGACACACGACTACTACACCCACAAAACAAATAGACCACAAGGTATGGGAAATGTGGATAGAATGGGACTCCGGCAAACGTTGGCAAATAAATGAGCCCAAACCCTTAAACTCACTAATCTTGTGATTCTCACCAACATTCAAATCTCTCTGTCGTCTCATTCCTGTCAGACGAAAAAGGGGGGATATCAAAGTAAAGTTGGAGACTTACAGGCAAACATGTAAGATGACATTGTATGATGTCACAATAAGTTGTACATTTTGGAAGCCGAAATAAATAAAAAAGGGATAGTTTTATTTTTGGGGTGCAGTTATAGTTATATTATATATATTATTATATATATTATAGTAATATATATTATACGGTGTCGTATAGTTGGGGTTATTACCAATACCTTTTATAGGACTGTTAGAGCCCTTAATAGCTGTTAAGCTAATGATTAAAGACATTATTTATATATGTAGTCCACTAATATATCGATAATATCGTACTATATTTCAATGATTAACATGTTTTCTGCTGTTTCTACAGACATTTTTGAGATTTAAAGGACTGTAGAACACTGCGATGACCCCATGCAAACATCAGCATATGAATGGGGCCCAAAGAAGGACTGTCCCTCCTCAAGCGGGATACTTGGGAAGTATGAGACATCGCACTTCAGTTCTCAATTCTCTGAACTCTTTCTGTGTGTTAAAGCCTCGCTCTCCCTGGCTTTCAGGGTTAAACTTCCATTACGGAAAAGAAAAGAAAATAGTGTGATCCATTCATCAGAGTAATTCAGTTTAGGGGGCCTTATTTAAGCACATTTCCATAGAGGCCGACCCATGCGTCTGACACAAGGGCTGTGTGAATTATTCATAAGTCTCGGTTATATTGTTCCGGAGAACCCTTTAGACAGATGAAGCTGTTACAGGATTTAGAAATCGATTCATACAGGTCTATCGCTGTCAGCCATCACTCACGCAATGCAAATGAAGGGATGTTTGTCTGATCGTGCTCGTTAAGGGAACTATCCCTACGAGGGCCGACGGTGAACTCAGAGCATTGCCTAATTTATGTCTTAAAGGTAAATATTACATATTCATAACATTTTCATTTGCATTTTAAGATTGGAGAAGGCAATGACATAAGAAGTTCAAGTTATCCAAAAGGATGATGCTACCGGCGCTAGAATCCCCCCCCCCCCGGCATGTATGAGTAAGCGTGTTGGTGTTGACTCGAGCAGCCCACTGCCTTGAGTCGGCTTGCTTTGGGAAGAGTGGAGGAGTATATGCTGGAGCTTGAACTGAACATTCGAGGACTTCTCTTCCACTGTTGATGAGCACCATCTGGCTCGCCTTCCTCTACTTGCGTGGCTAGACTTCAATTGCAAAAAATCTGGGCAACCACCAGAAAATTTCAGGCCGGCTGTTGACTAAGTGCCCAGACTCATCATATTAATACCCCAAAGTACCCTCTATTTAAAAAGAAAACCCAATGAGATTTCCAACTGGTTCTTTTCCCCATATTCTCCAAGGTCCTCCGATGACAAAGAAAATCCGTGGTAATCAAAACATTAAAGCCAAGGTTTCCAGTGAAAGGTTATGTCATACTGCCTACTTGCAAGGTCACTGACATTAATACACTTTGGGAATTGGAGGGACTGTTCCTTCAAATTCATCACCGCTATTACTACAATAAAGTAACAGGAGTGCCTGACCTCTTAACATGTCATAACCATTAGTACATATAGACCAGGATACCAGGGATAGGATAAAGTGCATGGACAATAATTAATAATGTACACAAGAAGTAGAAAGATGACAGGGAGAGGGAGAGAAAGAGAAGGAGGGAAAGAGAGAGAGAGAGAGGAGGAAAGAGAAAGGAGGAGAGGAAAGAGAGAGGGATAGAGAAGAGAGGGAAAGAAGAGACGAGAAGAGAAAGAGAAAGGAGGTGCAGAGAGGAGTAAAGAGAAGAAGAGATGGAATGAGGAAAGAGAGAGGGGATAGATGAAACGAGAAGGAAAAAGAGGGGGGATTAAAGATAGGAGAGAGAGAGAGAAGGAGGGAAAGAGAGAGAGGGAAAGAGAGAGAGAGAGAAGGAGGGAAAGAGAGAGAGAGAGAGGGCGGGAAAGAGAGAGGGGATAGAGAAGGAGGGAACGAGAGAGAGAAGGAGGGAACGAGAGATTAGGGGAGATAGAGAGAGCGTTTAAATGTGTTTTTTTACACTCTGTTGAATTTAATACTTTTGTAACAAAATACAGCGTTAGAAATCTTTCTTGTTATTGTTGAATTCCCGAAACCTTCCCAGAAATGATTATTTATCCAAGTTAAATCTTTTTTTTTTTTTTTTGGGAACACCTAATTGTAATGTGACACAAAAGCAGGCTCTGATAGGCTATTGCCTTCCAGAGTGGAAAAAAATACGCTTCTTTAATTGTCGGTGTTATTTTGACGTGATAAACCTGAGAAAAAAAAAAGCACGGATCTGCTGAGGTCAGCTAGTCTAGGGAACGGTACCTTTAACTGAAGATGCCGGCCAAGACCGGTCATCTGGCACGCCAGGCAGATGACACGTGAGCCACATAGTTACCGATACTGCGGCAAGTGCGAGTATTACGTATTTAGCCGGGCGTTATCTAGTGGCTGCTGGCCTTAAAGTGCCAGGGCTGCCAGTCAGGCTCTGTGTGGGTTGTGGTATACAGGCACCCATACCAACAAAGGAACAAAAAGAAATGTACGAAATGATGCAACGTATTCAGTCCTTAAGGTAAACCGTCATACAGAGCTGTGAGTACTAGGTCGAGTCCTCAGGCCATGGCTGCCATATTTAGTAGGTACTGAAAACATGTGATTTGATACAGATGTTGCCCTGGGATCGGAAACTGCTAGAGGGACTGCCAGAGAAATCTGGTATTCAGATGAAATAGTGGGAAGAAGATGTGATTTCCTATGATGGGGGTGTGATTTAGTAGGACAAAGGCATCCTTGTTTTGATCAGGTAATGTGCCTGATGTCTTCTCATAAATTATACCCCTCTCCTGTTCCTGCTGAACTTGGCAATAATGGGAAAATTCCATTTCTACCCAGAATGTGATTTTCTGTACCACAGCGCCACCTGTCAGGTGGTTTGGGGTAACACAGCTATCTTTACTAATTGGTGACTGCACTAGGCTGGCGTGGAACTCTACTAAAGGCACCTCTTCATGGACAGGGTATTTCACACCCTAAAGGCAAGAGTTTTATGGATGTTATTTATTTGGTTGTTTTTTTTGCAAGGTCAGGCTGTATCATAAGTCACAAAGTGCTCGAATCCCACAACCGCAGCAGCACCCCGTAGACCTTATGATCAAGTGCTATATTTTATCGATGTATGGTTCTTAGTGAACAAGAGGAACTTCTAACAGAAAAATAGAGATACTACGACATCTATTCAGTGTCACAAAATAAAGGAATTGCATGGAAAGCAATAATATTTTGATACATGTTGCTAAAATGAATACATATAGGTGGTACTTGATTAGAAGAGGCTGGAGAAACAATGATTTGTGGGAGGAAGCTTGAGGTCTGCACCAATGGTCTCCTGCAACCAAAGATATGGTGCTGACATATGACATCATAATCCAGTGAGATTATACTCCAGTGTTCTGCTATGACACCAAACCCCAGTGTCCTGAGGCACTAATACAACTTAACAATTTAACAGATTTAAATGGAGAACTTAAATGGAGAAGACATTCATTTTCCGCTTTTTACGCGCGAAGCCTGTTTTCTTCAATGGGTCATGCCACCGAAATGATCCAAACAGCTGGAGTAACAGATTAAAGGACATCACTGTCCGTCCTTTGTGAGCTGTGTGGCTGCTTTCGGGATTCATGGGGCAACAGTGACATTACAACCTAAGTGACAAACTATTGCACGTTACTAAAACTTTCTGCCGACCCATGTTGGCGTTCGTCAAAAGTGGAACATGTTATGAGCTGGCAATGAGGTTGGCGCCTCCAGTGGTTATACAAGGAATTGCAGGTATAAAAAAAACCCAAAAACTTAGCACCCAAAGTCTTAAAATGATAGCACTCCAATGGTGAGATGGCATTGTATTATATTGTGGCTATGATTAAATATTTTGAGAAGCATGTATAATAGCATACATGTTTTATTTCATTATATTTTCTAAAAACACAGACTAATTGTTGGAAAGCTCTCAACATTTGTCTCTTCTATCATCTCTAATAGGACCTATCGATCATGAGGGACATTAGAAATGAAATCCCTGCAAGTGCTCAACAGTAACTCAGAATAATTAATTTACTTTCTGCGGAAAGGATTGAGGAGAAACCTGTAATCTACTTAGCATTAATTAACAATCATGTCTCAGGTTTGTAATCGGTCGGAGAAAGGATTTGCTTGAGTAGAAAAAGATACACTGCAAATAACGGGGGAAAAAAACAAAATTCTAGTTTAGGACCAATCAACCAGAACATTCCATTGGTTGCTATGGTGATTATCCCATTTGTACCCATCCATATTCACTAGACGTGTCATTGTATACATCATGCCTATTGTGCCTATTTGCAGAAGTATATGGTGGCTAGGCCTGACCCTGGGGAGCACCCCAGACGCTGCCATGCTGAACCACAGAATGTGACGTCCAATCACGGCCCGCTACATGTGCGGTGCAAAGAGTGGCTACTATATAGTATACATGGGCTCTTGGAGCAAGCGGGCTTAGTCCATAGAATTGGGGGTTAAATAAAAATTCTTCTTTTGTCCTTCCTCCTATGACAAAGGATTGAACCCACTTATTTTACACTGACTAGAGAATAGGTACCACTAACAATTTGAATTAATACAGCAATGTCCATTTTGCGTTTGGAGATCTTATATCTAAAAGGGGATTAAAACAATGGTATACTCAACACCCGGTCTATAACTGAAATATGTACCATCCACAGACAAGGTGCCAAATAAATAAGAGGAGACTTAAACAATAAACGGATGATATTTAATATATATTATAGTATTATATATAGTAGACTAAGGGCATATACAGACTGCAAGAACCCAATGGTATCAGGAAGACCAATGGCATAAAGTACATATGTTTCTTAGAAACGAGAAGCATATTTGTACAGGAGTTAATACCATAGTAAGTAGAGAAAACGTAATGAGTCTTACATTATAGCTGAAATATCTCGATTTCATATTAGTAAAATGTGGGCCGTTTATTATAATAATAAACTTGGTGCAAATGAAACAGGACCCTATGTACAAGAAATCAAAGGACAGTCACAGTACCGGGTACAAACTGTATATCGTTAAATACTATTATCCGAGCAGCGTGCAATGATAAGTCCGTATCTTTATACAGTTTGGTGTGTTCATGGTTAGTAGCTAAAATCGTACAGAGATACTTAGCACCATTGTACAGTGGAGTATATTCAGCATCACTGGGAGAGCCACAGATCAGCCTCCGAAGAGTTAAATTGCAGTGTCCATGTTGTGGTTTGGTTCCCAAGTGGTCAGGATTTGGATATGGCAGTGTTTCCGTCTACTGGAGTGTTATATACCATTGGCACTTGCCTTAGCCCCTGCAAAATAAAAAAAATAAAAGTAAAAAAATATAGGAATATAAAATTAAATATATAACAAAAAAAAAGAAAATCACATTTTACATTTAGAAAAAAAAGGAGGGGTTGTGAAAAGTAAACCCTAACCTAACAATATTGGCATTTCTGGTTTCAAAATCATTTATTATCTCCATGAATACACCCCCGCCCCATAAATTCGGCTGATACAGAAAAAAACTGTTCTTAATGGACCATGAATCAGAACCCAGTTTGGAGCCATCAGGTCCCATGGAATATATCTGCTCAGCGATGACATCTGTACGCAGGTATTAAAGAATGATACTGCAGAATATCAAAAAGTGACAGCAAATCATTCCCGTTTAGCCGTTACGGAGCAGTCTCATCGTGGAAGGTGCCGGCGTTGGAGCGGTCGAGCCAGCTGGCTCTGTGAAATGTATTTAACCTTCACAATTAAGTCAGTAATGAAGACACAGATTGCTCGAAATAAAACAGAGTATGTTTGGACCTGGAGGTGCTCTGAAGACGTGAAAGCCTTTCACACAATATAACTTCAACACTGGTACTGTCCCTTTACAGTGAATCGAACCCAAATTAACCTCGAACGATGAGTTCTATGCAGAAATCGAAACCAGGAATTTAGTTCTACAAATCTAACGTATACTTTTACTTTTTAACCACTTACGCTTTCCTTTGAATGTAAAACAGATTCTTTCACTGGTAGCTTTGGGGAGAGCTCTTCACCCTACATTAAAAAGAGACAAAAAATATATAGTTGATAAAGAATCAACCCTGCTGCTCCAATACGGCTCCACGAAGAGATTGTTTAATTAACGATGAAACCCCAGATAGTATAGCAGCAATCAGATTACTGGTGATCTAGTATTGGTTCAGTCCAAGCAAGGAACCGGTTTTAGGGCAATCCCTGATTAAAAAAAGGCTTTTGTTCTTCATTTACAGAGAAATTCACCATATAGCATACAGCCGGGCAAAGACGCCACCAGGATAAGCAAGTTAGAGCGTTCCATGAATTCACAATCAACCTCAAACTTATGTACGGGGACCAGAATTAGCAAGGATAGCCCCGGTCATCCAGTTATTCAGTTGGGGTTTGACTAAGGAGAACAGGACTAGGGGACATTCTGAGGCCAGTTTGCACTGAAGCTGGCGAGTCGAAGCTGTCAAGGATTTGGCCAAGAAAGCCCTTTGAAGAACACTCCAGAAAGTGTTGTCTGCAATCCATAATTCCAGCGTCACATACAAGATCTTGAGAGAACGGCGGCACAGAGACCGGCAAACGACTACCTTCATTCCCTGCAAGATCTGCGCGGAGTCTGTTAGGTTCTCCGCAGGGTCTTTCGGCTGGTCTGGGGCAGCGGTATTCTTTGGTACCTGCGGAGATATCAAAGAGAAAAGCAAACCTTTGACGTACAACCTACAGCTTCATTAAAGGGGAACACTCTTCGTTTTATGGTCGTAATGAATATGCAGGGGATAATTGTTGCAAAAAGCCGCAGAAACAGTTACTTTACGCGAGTACTCATCCACCTAGGACCTTCTGCTATTTGTGAAGCGGCAGTCATTGTACCGCACGCGATGCAGGGTGCGACGTCATCAGTTAAATATCTACAGAACAAACGTCCTTACGCGCGCGCGCACGCACACACACGCTGTAAAGATACCAAAACATGGGTATTTGCAACCATACTCTGGCTCCATGTCTGACCTCGGCTGGTAAAGGCGACACCGGGAAAAACCGGAATCCATACAAAAAGTCTTCCTGCACTTCTGCATCATGTAACCTACGTGGCATTACCCTAGTGAAGAAATAAATATGCCACGTACAGGGGAAAAAAAACATGATCGGGGTAATATATACTAAAATAACCTATGTAATGAGTTAACACATTAACCCCTTCGTGATTATGGCTGGTTTTATTTTTTTGTACCCTTCGTGACAATGGCCGTTATAACATTTCTGCGCTGTTTGTGTTTAGCTGTCATTTTCTTCTTTCCCGTTTAATGAACCCACACAAGTTACAAATTGTTTTTTTTTCAGGACAAGAAGGGCTTTCTTTAGATGACATCATGTATGACAATATGTATCATATTATTTAATATTAAAAAAGTATAAAATATGGGGGGAAAATGACTTTTCTGAACTATTGCGCTTGAGAAATCTTTTACTCATCTATAAAAGCTATGAAAAACCTGCTAATAGATTCTACTATGTGCCCTGAGTTCAGAAATACTAGAAATACTAGAAATGCTTTTATGTTTTTTTTTTGCTTTTCTGCACATTATAGGGGAATAAGTACAAGTAGATTTTGTTTCAAAACCATTTTTTCCAAATCTGGTAATTCTGCCCCCATGTGCTATTTGGAACACTAGACACCCCAGGGTTTTTCAAATGCTGGTATTTTAACTCTTTCCATGCATACATTTTACCACCAGCCTTTTTTTGTGTGTATTTGCTGTACTTTAGGTATGAATTTACAGGTCCTGGTATATGTCACACAACACCCCAATATGTTCAGTATCATCTCCTGAGTACAGTGATACCCCACATACATGGGTTTGTCGGATTGTTTGGGGGCGAAAAGACCACATTGTGGACGTGTGCATTTTTTAAATTGGAAATTAGACATGTGGTCATCCTGCCCCCCCGGTATTAATTGGGACATTGTTGAATCCAGTTAATTCAATTTACCCCATCAAATCATATTTTTTAAAAGTAGACACCCCATGGGCATTTAACATGCCAGAATTTTCACTCTTTCCATGCAAGAATAGTTTGAATTTATTTTATGAATCATATTGTGATTAGAACACTCCGTTGCCGTGCATGGTATTCAAACTGCAAGCAGAGCCAGAGTTTGTGAGTGGAAAGATGTCTCGGAGTGGCAGTCACAGCACGTCCTGGGGTGGGCGCTCAGTGTCGCTGAATGCTTCGCCATTGCTCTTCTACAGCATGGACAATGCATAGAGAAATGCACAATGATGTCACAATGATCTTGTACATTGGCAGCTAAAATGTTCTAGACACACACTGTTAACTCCTTAACAACCAATGACACAGTAAAAACAAACCGTTAAAGACCAATGATGTGCGAGACGTGCCACAAGGTTAAAGGACAATGAACTGCCTCATCAAGGGGTACCCCAATTATTCATCTAAAAATTAAGTTGAATGGGTGTTTTATCCCTCTCTGGAGCTACAGTTTTGTTTTGTTTTTTTACCAGAACTGTACTTTTTTCATGAAGGTATGCTGTACATAGCTCCACAATGTACTAGTTCCATAACGCAGTTTCCCAATTGTGGGATTCCCAATAGTGCGTTCTGGGTAATAGTTTATATCCATGTCAAAAGCTTAAAACATCAGACAAAAAGAAAACTTTACCAGAATGTTTAGTATACATTTGAAACTCTCTCAGATAAAAAAACAGAGATTACCTATATTAATACTTATATATACATAACTAATATATACGATAATACACACCCCCACACACTACTATATACACAACACACACAACAACACACACACACACACACCCTACCCCCCCTTTCTGGCAATCTGGATAGATATAAAAATAAAAAAAATAAAGCGCATTTATGGGGAAAGGACCTCTAACAAAAGAAAATATAGTTTGTTTCCTTTGTGGAACCGCTTACCTTAAGGTGAATGAGCATGAAGGACTGCGACTAGGAAATTATGACACAGTTGATTCATGTGTGTCTTCATATTCACTGAAGGACAGGGATCTTGATGTATTAGATACGGTTTGGCATACCCGTGGCAAGAAGGTTTAATACCATAAATCACCATAACAGAAACCCACCTTACTAACCTTTCTATCAATAGCCATGCGCTGCCAAACACACTGCTTATAGATCATCAAAACAGTGCCACCTGCTGGTAACTCCGCATATGACAGGGGAGAAAAACATTCTTACTTATATATTATTATATTAAATATTATATTTGCTGTTAAGTCAAGCAGCCAGGAATTTTGACTGTTGTCCTTTTTATTTTATTTTTACATCCAGAGATGGTTAGTGTTTCTTGCTTTAGGCACGGTCTGGCTTCCTTACCTCCACAGTCTGCTTCAGAGGCAGGATTGGCTTGGGTTTAACGTCTGTAAGATACAGAGCCCGGGAGAGGAGCAAGAGCGATGGAGGGACGTTCTCCTTCAGGTGCAAGTCCAGCCACTGCGAGAAGGACAGAGAAACCGTGAGAGAGACAACATAAGCACGAAACAAACCCCATAAACCGTCAGTGAACGTCAGTGGGTTAATGAGATTGTTAAATCTGAAAAAAAAAACACGACTATTAAAAGAAATGTTTTTGCCTTTCGTTGAAATACTGACATCCTCCTGTCTACCCCTGAATGTGTTTTTTTTTTTAAATTAAATGTGAAATGCTATCCATGACTTTAATCCACTCCCTCTTTCACTGGCAACTAAGCAGTTAAGCATTGATGTAGGTATCAAGCAAACACGTACATTTAGGGTATAGGAAGGGTTAACAGCACATCTTGTTTTTCCCCACAAAACCTAACTTTTGCCATAAATGTTATCTATAAACCACATGAAGGACACCTACACAGAGTAACAGGGTATTCATAAAACCTTACAAAGAATTTGGCGGTGACAGTGAATATGTGAACAGGCCTGGGTTAAGGTGTTGTTGCTCTGGGCCCTGTATGCTGGTTACCCATGGGTCCTTTCACAGTCACACCCATACGTCACATAGGGGCTGGGTGATCATAAGCCACGCAGAACAATGGCACCGAATGAAGAGCTCTGTGGGGTACCTGCTTTATTTGCTCCTTGAGCTGCTCTTCCGTGAGTCCCAATGACCTCATTCCGCGCGTCCTGCTCGCAGCCTGTAGTTCTGCCACAGTCAGGTTATCCACACCCTCCTTGGAAATCATCTGCCGGGAAGACATGAACTGTAAGCACCTACACATTGATGACATGACAGTAGATACATACGCAATACCACAGTGCCCAATACATTGTACAATATACAGTATACTGCTAGACACTCGATTGTATCAGTAAACCGTGGTGTTCTATACCCAAACAGCATTACATCATTACATCCATGACAACACTGTCAGTCGTTAATGCTTAGAGAGTGTAAAGTATCCTCCTGCAGCCATAGTGTAGAACGGTTTCTAGAGCCAGCAGGCTAGTATCTGCTGCAACAATCAGTACTGTGTTCTAGAGCACTCTGGGAGCAACAGTTCTAGAGCCACAGACAATTCTCTCTGGACATATACAGCCATATATAGTTGGCACTGACAGTACAATACAGTTTTTCTAGCTCCCAAATTGGTTTCCTATAGACAGGGATAGTAAAATAACTGCTTATTCAGGGGGTTTCTGCTCGACGGCAAGCAGTACACATAGAATGATGTAGGAAACACGTTTTGCCTCTATTCTGCAAATCTAGAATACATACAGTACTTTGTCACCGGCATTGTTCTTCCTACCTCATCATCGGCCCGTACGGACCGGAGCTTCATGAGTAGTTGGAAGCGCAGCAGGTTATTGGTGCCAATTGGCTGCAGTTCGAGCAGACGGCACAAAGCCACGAGCTGCGACCTCTCCAAGTGCTCCAGAGTCAGCTCGTCCTCAAACAGCTTGGAAAAGCGGACAATCTCCTGGGTGCTGGGCTGCTCTCCCGTCCCTCGAACCTGCAACGCAAGCGAGAGATTTAATAAGGACTACCGACAGCTGGATCGTTCACAAGTGCATATTTTATACACATAAAAGCAAAAATAAACGGTCCCTGGCCACTTGCGGGGGGGTCCCACATTCGTGCCCCACCAAGCAAAAAAAATAC
Source organism: Spea multiplicata (assembly GCA_009364415.1). Classification (NCBI taxonomy): domain Eukaryota; kingdom Metazoa; phylum Chordata; class Amphibia; order Anura; family Pelobatidae; genus Spea; species Spea multiplicata. Next base: position 38,549,196 of record VKOC01000003.1, on the reverse strand, counting down.
GATGGAGTAAAACAAGCATTCTGTCCCTCTCTAAAACCTATTGAAAAGAACGGGCCGAGTCAGCACAGTCCTCCATGGTTTCCTTTAAAAGTGGAGTGCGGGGATATGACATCATATCACGATGTCATCTAGAAAGGGAGGCAGCAGGCTTTGGCGGTATGAGATGACCATGTCCCCATCCCGTTGGATGAACATATCAGGCCCCAACTACCTTGTTAAAAAGTGCTATTTCTCTTGGACACATCATCAATCACACCCGCTGGTTTCCAAAGCAAACTTTGGCAGATCTCTGATCTCATTGTTTCTTCTAAAATCACGTAAAAAGTAATATTTTTTTCTTCGTCCTCTTTAGGATCACTATGGATATATACATTTTCCTTATTAATTGGGAGAAATAATTAAGTGCAACAAGCTGAGACACACTCCTAATGCCTGGATTTATTTTTTCTAACCCGTTTATTGGATACATTGGAGATCAGACCGGTCTATTACCGAGGAGATTGGATTCACCGCTATTATTTGGGTTGAGGGAAAAACCCACCTGCTGCACATAGGTGGAGAACTGCTGCTGTCTGTCTGCCCCGGTCTCTGCTTTGTTCCTCCGCGCCATCTCAGAGATTGTTTCTTGAAGGAACTTGGCCATCTCCAGTTTCGCACCCAATTTCTTCTTTATCTTCTCCTCCTAGACGATAAGCACCGGACATTACGACTACAATCACAAAAGCTAAACGCGCCGGGTATCACAGACCTGCTATACACTCAAGGAGAAGCGAGAACTGCTGAGGGTGTTACCAGGTACTGGCAGTTCTTTGAGCCCTTTTCTAGGAAACCCATTCATAGCCTTATAGACCCAGAGACCGGGAGCGGACAATCCATCCTATCCACCGGCTACGGATACTCTGCATAGAATGGGACCCTCACCTTTTTGGATTCGGTTTCAAACGTGGAGGGAAGCATTTCCGGGAAGAGTTTAAGGAACACGGGAAGCAGGAACTCCATGAAGGGGACGATTACAAACACCATAAACGGCACCAGCCGGAAGAGATCGGCGCACGTCCTCAATAGCTAAGAGACAGCAGGGCGACACATTGTTAAAGAAGTAAACATTAATTTAGGGTATAATTAAATATATATATATCCGTTTACGAACATTCAGAATCTGACAGCTTGCTAAAATCTACATTTATTGCACTAAAATGAATTGGGCAATAACTGTGTGACATAGTGGGTTCTTTTATAAAAGGCACCACAAATATTAAGCTATAGTTTGCAGAGGCTCTCTGGAGTAAACGTTAAGAACAATGCCTCTTATCCCGCATTTAGTCAGGGCAGGTTCATTGCGGCATCATCACAAACGGCCGTGCGATGTGTATATATATGACATCATTCGTGCAAACTCAGACGCAGGAACACGGTTTCTCATGTGAGAGCTTAACGGGGTGGAACATACTACGTCCTGTCCATTTTTCTAAATAATATTTAGATCTGCTGCGACCTAATGGGTAGAGACACAGAGATATAAAGAAACGCGAATATAGGTTTCCATATGGATATTCAGAATATTGGAAGAGACTTGCGGTGTATGTATGATATATATATATATTATAATATATTATATCACACACACACATATAGTTTTTGGGCGTAGAGGGGGATATGCATCTAGACATGTCACGGCCATACTGGTGTGTGATATATATATATCACGCACACACACTGTGGGTATATTTTAAGACGTACCCGCCTCCTTTCACGTCGAGTCAGCACCTGACCATGCAACAATCTCCAAACCATTCGAGCCGCCACTTTGGTGTCAATCCAGAGGAGCCGAAAGCCGTGGTAGAAGTGCTTGACCTCATCTATTACTCTCTGGCCCAGGGACTTGCGCACAACCTGCGTGACCTTCTCGGGTTCTAGAGACGGTGCTTCCGGAGGAGGCTTATTCTGGAGATGTGATCTGGAAGTGTGGTAGATACGATTGCCAACGGCGGGGTGGTGGAAGGCGACAGGAGCCCAGCAGCTTCTCTTTAGGAAAATGGCGTTTTGCATGGAGGACGCCGCGGCATATACAGGGCAACAGCTCTTCTGTAGGACGAGGCAAGAACCCCTGCAAGAGAACCAAATTCATTTTACCAGGAATATAACAACACGCTGTATCCAGAGCAATACAGATCTTATTGAAATGGGCCCAGAAAATTCAAGAAAATTGTGTATATTTTACCGGATTATATCAAGAAATACTACAAGATCTCAACATGCATACCTTGGGGGGGATTAACCCAACGCAACATATAATATTTCTTACCGGGACACGAGCGAAGCGCGGACAATGTTACAAGTGTAGGCGGCCATCTTTTCATACATTCAGGACCTAGAGAAATAATATATATATATAAAAATATATATGAATGGACAGGATAGGGTTAAAAGCCTCCACACAGCCAAAGAAAGCAGAGTATTTCCATACAGCTTGGATTTGATATACGGTATATTATGTAGGCTAAGCCTATCTCACCGGACGTGTACGTTAATGCATAGCATCGTTGAGAGGTCCTTTACATTTTCGTGATGTCCCCATTCTGCAAAATCCCCCTATATGCATTTAAAACTTTTGCCCCCCCCCAGCTATTCTCCGAGCACACAATATACTTACCCCCCAGTCACGCCGAAAGCCCCCCACTCACATACGGAAAGCTCTGCCATTCATTTCAATGGAAGCGCTTTCCTGGACCAAAAAGGAGGTAGGAAGTTGCAGCTCCAGAGATACAGCTTCTCCTTAAGGTAAGCTATTTTGTTTTCTTTTTTTTTTTTAATTAAAAAAATGCATATTAAAGAACTTCTGTAATACTTTAAACGTCTTTATTCTTCTTTATTTGGGAACATTAAACTGTCCTTTTAAAAGGGTGACATTCCATTTACTCGGCTGAATTTAAAGGTCGCCGACACCCCCACTATAGAAAAATGTATATTAAAGGACTTTGTGGGTAAATTAAAAAAAAAAATACAATAAAGCACTAACTTGACCTAGACATTGCAGTCCTGCAGCAGCTGCCCTCCTCCTCCATGATCCAACATTTCTGGCTACTGATTGGCTGCTTGAAGCTGTCAGTCAGAGGCAGAAAAGCACTTCTATTGAAACCAATGGGAATTCTTTCCCGACTCGCATGGACAGGGAGATGTGATTGGCCGATCACGTCTACTGCAGACTGGCTTATGGCCAATTCTGCTGCTGAACCCCAGCCATGTATTTGTCATAAACGACAACACAAAAACCTAAAGGGGCCACGCGGCTACCATATGCAACGATGGCTGGCGCATGCCTTTAACGCTTCTCTAGCTACATGCGGGATTAGAAATGGATAAACGAACCCTAAATCAAAATTAAAAAAAATTCCGCATCGTTGTTTTATTCTGTCAGCGAATGTTTCATTTTCCACACGACACGGATTTGTTGCCATAGAAACCGTGCTGCTTTGTTATGACGCAGCTGCGTATGATTCTGGGCTGCCTCACAATTCTGACGCCATCATCATCGTGATGTATCCCAGGCGCAGTCAGGGTAGTCGGGACGTGTTGGTGATTTGGGGGTCACAAAAAAAAAACAATCGGGGGGCTTAAGAACAATAACAAGAAGAGGCCCCTGAGACGTCACACAGAGGTGACACACGGAATTAACTGTATGACGTATGTAACAGCTTAGTATCACCGACCGAGTGCTGGCAGCTGTGTATAATGGTACCGAGTACCACTGCGTCATTGCAAGGGCCTCCGCGCAGCAGGTATGACCAGTACCGGCCCATTCCCTCAGCCTCCGGCCTTTCCTACCTACTCTTCCCGGGAATTCGCTGATCACCTCCGTCTCTTCTCCCGGGGACGAACAACAACAGCTACCAGGCCGCTGACACCCCCGGCCAGCCAATCACAGGCCACACCATTGGCGAACAACCTCTTCCCAAAACCAGTAACGGGCGGGCAGCGGCACGAGTCCCACGCGATTGGCTGGAGCGGTCGAACGAGGTGCATGTTCTATGACGAAACCAGCAGGAGACCCCTCTGCCCTTACTGGAAATATCCTCAATGTCTGGTCTGCGCATGGCAAGGAGGCAGCTGCTCTGTTAACCCACGCACTACCAAGGGATTGCGCAATGCTTCTCCAACCTTACATTATGCGAGAAAGAACGAATAAATGCGATATAATAAATACGATATAATAAATGCGATATAATAAATACGATATAATAAATGCGATATAATAAATACGATATAATAAATGCGATATAATAAATACGATATAATAAATGCGATGTAAACACATAGCTGAGAGCTTTCACTGTCTGATAACGAGTAGCATGGATTGTAGATTTAAAGGGACATCCCAGTCATCCCACCCACTTTAATGCATACGATCGCTGAAAGGTCCCTTCCTTGTTTACTACATTGCCACCCCCTTCCAAATACATGGGGTAATTCTGCACCCCCCCCCATATGCATTTGCCTTCTGCCTGCCCCAAGTATTCACATTGCAGGAGATGTGTTCAGCACCTCCAGTGAGCTCCAGTGCTGACCCAGGGAAAGCTGCAGCCGGTGATCTCTTCAGACCCCCTGTGCGCGTGCACGGAAAGCGCTCCCATTGAGCGCAAGAGTCATCAGACAATGGATGGCAGCTGCAGCTCCAGAGTTGCAGTTTCGACCTTATTTTTTTCTAGTACAAGTAGAGTATTACCGTATTAAATTTTTTTCATAATCAGGTTATCCCGCCCCAGTGTCCTATTTGGGACATCTTTTAAGTCAGCCAATTCAGGTTACCCCATCAAACCATATATGTTTGAAAACTAGACACCCCAGTGTATTTTTAAATGGTAGTATTTTAACCCTTTCCATGCACTTATTCTACTACAGGCGTTTGTCAAACCTTTTGGAATTATTTTTTTGTGTGTGTGTGTGTTTTTACATCTGGTCATTCTGTGCCAATGTCCTTTTAGGGACTTTTTTGAAGCAGGCAAATTTAATGTACCGCATAGAACCATACATTTTTGAAAACTAGACACCCCGAGGTATTTCAAATGCTGGTATTTTAACTCTATCCATGCCAGGATTTTTGGGAAGATACAGCGCCAATTAAAGGACTTGCTCATAAAAAAAATTGGGGGCATAATTTCCTTGAACTGGATGGTTCCCTTTATGGTGTCATGGCAACATTACTGGGTTGTTTTTATAACATTTTTTTAATAATTTTTATTTTATTATTATACTGATCACATGTGATTAGTGAGCTGTGCTCCATTGACCTGCATGGTTTGCT
>VKOC01000003.1:38528597-38540839 GCA_009364415.1 Spea multiplicata | reverse complement strand
AGTACATCTAGGACTAACTAATTGATCTCCCAACCACCGCTTCCATCATTTTCTGTTCAGAGGAGAAATTTTCTTTCCGACCACTCGAATCCCTGTGGATTTCCAAGGTAGTGTTACAGATGCATTGCTGGTTCAGTGGTAGAATTCTCGTCTGCTATGCGGGAGGTGCGGGCTCGGTTCCCAGCCAATGCCAACTCCTTTTTCTGAACATTGGTAAATCAGGTCTCCGGAAAAGCGAGGTGCGTTTTACCCATTCTGAAGCAAAGTCTTCCTTGCTATGTTGCCAACACCCAAGCTTGCCACTGTGGCCGGTTACCTCAGTTGATTCCCGAGTGGTGCTCATAACGCCGTAGTTGTGGGTTCGATCCCCATGCAGCCGTGCTGTTTTGCCTATGTTTCTGCAAATGAAATGACTCCCTTATTTGTATGATGCATTGTATAGATACAACTCTATCAGTTATTCAGGAAATGTCTGGACGTCTATGCGTTACCATACATCCTCGGATTGCTGGCTTGCGGTCGTGTTTGGAGGCGGCGGTGTCTCGATGCTTCTGCGCGTATGTTATTTATTTTCGTGAATATAGGAGGCATTAACGGTGGATTCTCTTTAAACATTCAATATCCTTCAAACTCTGGTGTGTGTTCACCATTGGACTAAGGTCTAGAAAGAAAAGGAGGTGACATTATAAATGATCTTGTTTCTTTACACATAGATACAGTAGACATTTTCAGACCATTCAGCATATCTAAAACGTTTGCAGGGAAGCTGTCCAGCGTATCTACTATCTTTTGAGTCAAGTAAAGCATTCCAATGTTCATTGTACAGCGCTGAACTCATGGTTTTAGCATAATAAAGCAAGCAGCGCCTGAACAGGGACTTGAACCCTGGACCCTCAGATTAAAAGTCTGATGCTCTACCGACTGAGCTATCCAGGCTCGCTGTGCGTGAGTCTTGGGCCAGACCTGAAGCTGGCTATCGGTCACAGAGTTTGTCCACGTGCACTTAGATAACATCTAGGACCCCTTGAGTTTCTGGTTGACAACCATTTCCACAATGTCGGTCTCATAATCTGAAGGTCGAGAGTCAGGTCCTCACACAGGGCATGCTTCTTTTACAGCTACACGTACAAGCAACTAACTGATTGATCCCACAACCACCGCTTCCATCATTTTCTGTTCAGGGAGAGAGAAGTCTTCTTTCCGACCACTGGAATCTCTGTGGATTTTCAAGGCGGCCGTTGCAGATGCATTGGTGGTTCAGTGGTAGAATTCTCGCCTGCCACGCGGGAGTTCTGGGTTCGATTCCCGGCCAATGCAAACTTCTTCTTAGAGCATTGGTAAAACAGGTCCCTGGAAAAGGGAGATTCCTTTATTATTCCGATGGAAATTTGTCATTTACTCTGTTGCAACGGATTACGTATGAAGGGCTTCAACAACCAACCAGCCCCAAACAGCGTTTGCCTTGTTAGCGCAGTAGGTAGCGCGTCAGTCTCATAATCTGAAGGTCGTGAGTTCGAGCCTCACGCAGGGCATGCTTCTTTTACAGCTTGAGACTGTTGATAGCTGATGCTAAACTTTCATTTACTATTGAGTTTTTTCCATGGTCCTCTGGACCGCCCAGCTCTCTACAGTGGCCGGTTAGCTCAGTTGGTTAGAGCGTAGTGCTAATAACGCCAAGGTCGTGGGTTCGATCCCCGTACGGGCCATCTATGCGTTACCATACATCCGCGGATTGCTGGATTTCAGTCTTGTTTAGAGGTGGCGATGTCTCTGTGCGTATGTTATTTGTTTTCGTGAATATAGGAGGCATTAACGGTGGATTCTCTTTAAACATTCAATATCCTTCAAACTCTGGTGTGTGCACCGTTGGACTAAGGTCTAGAAAGAAAAGGAGGTGACATTATAAATGATCTTGTTTCTTTACACATAGATACAGTAGACATTTTCAGACCATTCAGCATATCTAAAACGTTTGCAGGGAAGCTGTCCAGCGTATCTGCTATCTTTTGAGTCAAGTAAAGCATTCCAATGTTCATTGTACAGCGCTGAACTCATGGTTTTAGCATAATAAAGCAAGCAGCACCTGAACAGGGACTTGAACCCTGGACCCTCAGATTAAAAGTCTGATGCTCTACCGACTGAGCTATCCAGGCTCGCTGTGTGTGAGTCTTGGGCCAGACCTGAAGCTGGCTATCAGTCACAGAGTTTGTCCACGTGCACTTACATAACATCTAGGACCCCTTGAGTTTCTGGTTGACAACCATTTCCACGATGTCGGTCTCATAATCTGAAGGTCGAGAGTCAGGTCCTCACACAGGGCATGCTTCTTTTACAGCTACACGTACAAGCAACTAACTGATTGATCCCACAACCACCGCTTCCATCATTTTCTGTTCAGGGAGAGAGAAGTCTTCCTTCCGACCACTCGAATCTCTACGGATTTTCAAGTGGGCCGTTGCAGATGCATTGGTGGTTCAGTGGTAGAATTCTCGCCTGCCACGCGGGAGGCCCGGGTTCGATTCCCGGCCAATGCAAACTTCTTTTTAGAGCATTGGTAAAACAGGTCCCTGGAAAAGCGAGATGCCTTTATTATTCTGAAGTAAATTTGTCCTTTACTCTCTTGCAACAGATTACGTATGAAGAGCTTCAACAACCAGCGCCGGGCAGCATTTTCCTTGTTAGCGCAGTAGGTAGCTCCACCTCGGCAGTGGGACTGGGCTTTTTTTTCCTGGCAGGTAGAAGTAGTGCGATGCCTTATGTCTCCCTATCTCTTCCGTACAGTGGTCCTCATTTTTGGAGGTGGACCAGGAGATCTGACCCTCCTGCGGGTCTTATGGCTGGGCAGGGAAGGAATTGTGTCTGACATATCCCCACGGGCAATGTCAGATGAAGACTTGCAAAAGTATCAGGCTTCTGCTGCTCTTATACACAGACGCACGCACCTGAGAAGCACAACACCTTGGGCTTCCAAAAAAAAAAATTAAGGACGAAACAGCTGTCCATGAGTGGTGATCTGGCTACTGCATCTCTTACTCGAGTTTTGTCTAAAGGCTGTCCTGTACAGCGGGTAATTACTTTCAAGGGATCCGTGTATAAAGTGGAATGGAGGCAAAAGGTGATTATTGTTGAACCTATTCGCATGCGCCTACCCAGAATCCCTTGTAGTTGTGGCAGCACCCTGAGATCTCTGAGGGAAAAAAACAAGCCTTCTTTTGTCTGGTGTCTGTAGATGAGTTTTTAATAATACTTCTACTACCCCCTTCATTTTAAGTGGAAGAGTTTTCCATCACCTTTACTCACCGTAACTTATGTAATGGTATTTTTCGTGCTACTCCAAGCCTCAAGCCCCAATTATTAAGCCAGTATTACAGCCTCATGCTGATGAGTTCAATGAAGGATCAAATAGCTGTTGATGAGTCTAGGTTGCGTCTTTTGGTTAAGATCAAGTGAGTTCCTGTGAGGGAGGGAAAATTTGGTTCTCTGGTCCTGAGGTTGTTTTTAGGTTATCTGACCTTGGTCCCAGATTGGGATTGTGCACCGGGTGCTCGTGTGCTGTGGATAAGCCTGCAGTAGTCCCGGGCTGTAACCTGCTCTCTCCTCAACACTAGGTGGTTCCTGGCAAAGCTGTCCATTAGATATTAATGATGTCACAGCCAGCCAACCCCAGCTACACATTGCAAATTCAATCACAAATAATACATATAGCGTTAAGACCCTGCACCTATATTTTCTAATGATATACATGTATTTTTTTAACAGGTGGGCCGATGACCGTTTGTCAATTACTACTTTCATCACCCTCAGTCATGCTAATGCTGTAGAACTGTAGATCCTGGTAGTTCTGCAAAAGTGTTTGCGCCAGAAGTGCAAAACGCTGGAATACAGGGGAGGGCTCGCACCTTCTGGCCTGGGGGGGCAAGTAAATCTGGCAAATCCCATCTGCCCCTTGCTCACACCACCAGTAAATCACAAAGGCAGTGGCACACATATTTCCACACACTCCAACATTTATACAAAGCAACACACTAATGCATAAACACACATACATGTTCATGATAACACACAAATACTTAAACATTTATGCTCACACACCTAAACATACAGTACATATTGATGTTCACGCACACTTACAGATTGTCTGCTTTCCAAAAATATGTACTATGTGGGTTATTTATTGTTTTTTTGTTCATGATTACAGTTACAAACCCATATAAAGTAAACACAATTTAAAAAAATACTTTGAAATAGTAATGCATGCCCTCGCCTGTAACTCACAAAATGCAAAGTTGGAGCCTCTCACAAGCCCATCGTGAGCAGCTTCCCAATTATTACATGTTTGTGTTGATTGGTAAGTAATTGTGTGTGATGTGACTTTAATTACATTACACATCAGGACTGAAAAAATCACAATCCAAAACCTTACTTAAATCCTTTATTAATAACAAGTGCAACACATACAGATTTCATATATATTTAAGTGCTTCAGGGAAAATGGTAATTTTTATGTACAGAATAATTTCAGAAAAGTTTTTATAAATAATAGGACTCGTCGTCATCTGCAGCCACATTCCTCAACCACCATATCTTCATGTTTGTGTAAAACAATTCTTCCCCCCTCGATCTGTAACATGGACATGGGGCTCAGCTTCACGGGGAGACAGGAAGGACAACTCACTGTGTGGGGGGCATTCAGATGGGCCAAACTCTGCAAATGAGAAAAAAAAACACAAATTAACACTTATTCTTTATACTATAAATAAAAAACAAATGATTTGACTAATTAGGGGAGTTGAACGCTCAAATCTGAGATATCATAGAAATGATTAGACTTGTGATTCTCATTTGTCAAATTCTAGATAAAAATGGGAACTCTATATCTTATTGTATTTATAAATATTACACTCACCTGTACGTAGGCATGGTTGGTTGGCTTGAAGTTGTCATTTAATGGAAGAGGACAAGCTCCTTCACACCTGTATGCGTTGTATCTTTTGGGTGAGATGATTTGGTTTCCCCATCCAATCTTCTCAAAGTCCACAAACATGTCCACCCTTCTGCACAGAGTCTTCCCGTCTCCCACCGGCATGGAGGGGTTATGGGCATTCCTAGTCCTCCTCCGACTGACAGCTTTTCTGGAGGCCTCATTCACTGATCTGGTGTATTTAGAGGTCTCCACTGTCTTGATGAGGCTGGGAGACCCGTCATCATCAGGAGAGGAGTTGTCCTTGGCAAACACTAAGAGCCTCACTCTTTTAGCTGTCTCTCCCATACAGCTGCTCTCGTCTCCTCTCTCCGGCACATCCTTTGTATCTTCTTGGATTATGTGTTTCTCAGAATGATGGAGATAGTTCTGGAGCATCTTGGTGACATTGAAAACCTTCCAGGACGACTCCAGATCATGAGGAGAAAAATGATTTAAAGATCCTATGAAGACCCCCTTGTGGCCTCCCTTGGCATGATAGATTTCGAGCTTGGCGTTTTTGAAGGATGAGCTGGGCATTCGTAACTCCGCCAACCTCAGCTGAGTGCTGCTGGAGATAGACGTCATGTCAAATGTCAATTTCCAACCATTATCTCTTTCAGTGCAACCTGGAGAAGACAAGAACAGTAATGTTAGGGTCCCATTCGGTTAGTAAGATGAAACAACAGAGCTTTTTGGAAATGTTTACCAATCAATAGAAAATTATCTACATTGTTCATCTAAACTGTTCTTAGTTTGCAATAAAACATCTAAAACATCCATAAAATAAACTTGGCATTGACATATTTCTTTTCAGATAAACATATAACAAAATATTCATACAAGAAGCTTATTTTATGAAAAAAAGGTTCTTACTTTTTGGAATGAGACTCAGGACGGGATCCGATTCCCAGATGATGGAGCGTTCCAGGATTGGAAGGTTTCCGTCGTTCCCTGTGATGAGAGTTTGGTAGAGCTGCATCATATACAGGGCTGGTTTCATTGTCTGGGATGGATTGTGTCCATGAAGGTCGGCTGAAGGTCTCAGTCCCAGGTTAGTTCCTGTAAGAGGAATATTCAGTTTCCCAAAGATCTCCGGGATGAGAGTGAGGAGCAAAATCATGAGCAGGAGGTCCATCTTTAAACAGGTCTTCTGCTCTGTTCCTGGTCTCTTCTGCCCAAGGAGATGTTTCTTGTTCAGAAGCTCTCCAGTAATGATCTCTTCCTTGAGGACCCCAGGACTTTATATTGGGGTTGATGAATAAACTGAATTGTGTTTCACACTTGTGGCTGTTTGAAGTTTTATTACAGGGGACAGATCAAAAGTCCAGTCATTGACACTTCATTTTCACACTATTAACGCCAACGAGTGTCAATGTTTATTCTGAACTATGAATAATCCTATCTGAGAATCTTCAAAGAGATCTTCAAACAGTTACTAATATAATAATCAAAATTCATTAGAATATACTATATGTATATTAATTAGAGAAATACTGATGTTATGTCTCTGAAACTCTGAACTGAAACTGAACATTTTTTTAAATACCCCAAATGCTTAACTCTGTACTTATGTCTGTTATATTTTCAATCTAATCTTCTAAAACTGTAAGTTTTTTTCTGTATTTGGGTCAAACTTAATTTTAAAAATCAGAAATTATAAAAACCCATTAGAAATATTGAATCAGTGTTAATATCTTGATGTAATGTACATTATGTTTTGCACTTTTGCCCGTTCGTTGCACTGTTCACATATGTGAGGGTTGGCTCTTGACCTTTGTGATCAAACAACCAAGGAGGAGACAACCTTTTTATTTTATTAAGGAGTCAAATAATATGAAGTCTAAATAAAGTATGTGAGATGATATTGAATACATAACACGTTTAAGCTAATTTTTATAAATATACATATCTTCCATCCTTAATAGTAAACGGACATAAATGAAAATATAATGAAATGGTTTTTATAAATTTTTAGCAGTGGCCTGTCAGGGACTGGGTCACATGTTTCACATTTCTCTGTAAGACAGGACTGGAGACAGAGAACCATCACAATAAGATGCCCTCATAGTGCTGGGACATGGGGAATATTAAAGGTGCTGTTCCACTTAGACAAAATATCCATTGGGATCTCTAGTATGTTAAATAAATAACCGTTAGCAGATCTGTCATTGTATTCCTCCCTCTGGAGATCTCATTGCATGAAAACAACACAGAAGCTTTTCAGAAGCTTTGTATTTCCATTTTTGTGCCAAGCGATGATTATGTTTTTCTCGTCAACATTATTATTATATATGATATCAGAACAGAACCTTTAACAGGTAATTCAGTAGACGGTAAATCCTGTCTTCTAATTCTCTCCAATCTCTTTGTCAATCTTTAAATTAGGTTCACCATGTCCTGAATCAGACAAAAAGTTGAAATGAAGTCATCAATGGCCGTATGATGTCAACAGTTAATGAAGTGTCGATGATGGGGGAGATATTAGACAAAATGTATCACAAACTGGAGCACCTGGTATACAATAAACTAAGTCACTGGAAGGAAGCAAAATGGGTTTCTGGTAACCTGACATTTATCATGAGTTACTTTGAAGTATTTTCTACATCAATTACTTTATTGAAGATTCTTTGATGATATTAATTCCTATTTTACAGAAAACAGAAACTCACCATAAACAAACACCTGTTATAAGTCTAATTAGCATCACAATAACTCAATAACTGATCATGGCCTTTGAAGTTTGGGTCAAAATGATCTTCAAACAGCCACAGGTGTGGAGAACCATTTCAGATATAAAGTCTGGGATCCTCAAGGAAGAGATCATTACTGGAGATCTTCTGAACAAGAAACATCTCCTTGGATAGAAGAGGCCAGGAACAGAGCAGAAGACCTGTTTAAAGATGGACCTCCTGCTCATGATTTTGCTCCTCACTCTCATCCCGGAGATCTTTGGGAAACTGAATATTCCTCTTACAGGAACTAACCTGGGACTGAGACCTTCAGCCGACCTTCATGGACACAATCCATCCCAGACAATGAAACCAGCCCTTTATATAATGCAGCTCTACCAAACTCTCATCACAGGGAACGACGGAGACCTTCCAATCCTGGAACGCTCCATCATCTGGGAATCGGATCCGGTCCTGAGTCTCATTCCAAAAAGTAAGTAAGCTTTCTGTCTGAATAATCTGTTATATTACATAATTCTTAATGTACAATACATTCATTGTTATGTTAAATGTCCGAGAGACTAATGGGACCCTAACATTGATGTTCTTGTCTTCTCCAGGTTGCACTGAAAATGATAATGACTGGGAATTGACTTTTGACATGACGTCTATCTCCAGCAGCACTCAACTGAGGTTGGCAGAGTTACGAATCCCCAGCTCATCCTTCAAAAACGCCAAGCTCGAAATCTATCATGCCAAGGGAGGCCAGAGGGGGGTCTTCATAGGATCCTTAAATCATTTATCTTCTCACAATGTGGAGTCCTCCTCAATGGTTTTCAATGTCACCAAGATGCTCCAGAACTATCTCCATCATACTGAGAAGAACAACATCCAAGAAGATACAAAGGATGTGCCGGAGAGAGGAGACGAGAGCAGCTGTATGGGAGAGACAGCTAAAAGAGTGAGGCTCTTAGTGTTTGCCAAGGACAACTCCTCTCCTGATGATGACGGATCTCCCAGCCTCATCAAGACAGTGGAGACCTCTAAATACACCAGATCGGTGAATGAGGCCTCCAGAAAAGCTGTCAGTCGGAGGAGGACTAGGAATGCCCATAACCCCTCCATGCCGGTGGGAGACGGGAAGACTCTGTGCAGAAGGGTGGACATGTTTGTGGACTTTGAGAAGATTGGATGGGGAAACCAAATCATCTCTCCCAAGCGATACAACGCATACAGGTGTGAAGGAGCTTGTCCTCTTCCACTAAATGACAACTTCAAGCCAACCAACCATGCCTATATACAGGTGAGTTTACTATATAATATTATAAATATTAAAAACATTAGATTTCTTATTTATTTTGTAGATTTTGCTGACAAACAAGAAAAATATTAATTCAAATCATGTCCACATAGTCTCAGTTCCAATATTTTGTTTAGAATATCTATAGTTAGATCATTTTAAGTATATGAATTTTGATTTATTTTGATTTATACTGTAAAGAATGAATGTTAATTTGTGTATTTTTCTCATTTTTTGCAGAGTTTGGCCCATCTGAACGCCCCCCACACAGTGAGTTGTCCTTCCTGTCTCCCCGTGAAGTTGAGCCCCATGTCCATGTTACAGATCGAGGGGGGAAGAATTGTTTTACACAAACATGAAGATATGGTGGTTGAGGAATGTGGCTGCAGATGACGACGAGTCCTATTATTTATAAAAACTTTTCTGAAATTATTCTGTACATAAAAATTACCATTTTCCCTGAAGCACTTAAATATATATGAAATCTGTATGTGTTGCACTTGTTATTAATAAAGGATTTAAGTAAGGTTTTGGATTGTGATTTTTTCAGTCCTGATGTGTAATGTAATTAAAGTCACATCACACACAATTACTTACCAATCAACACAAACATGTAATAATTGGGAAGCTGCTCACGATGGGCTTGTGAGAGGCTCCAACTTTGCATTTTGTGAGTTACAGGCGAGGGCATGCATTACTGTTTCATAGTATTTTTTTAAAATTGTGTTTACATTTTTTTATATGGGTTTGTAACTGTAATCATGAACAAATAAAACAATAAATAACCCACATAGTACATATTTTTGGACAGCAGACAATCTGTAAGTGTGTATGGACATCAATCTGTACCGTATGTTGAGGTGTGTGTGAGCATAAATGTGTATGTTTAAGTATTTGTGTGTTATCATGAATGTGCATGTGTGTTTATGCATTAGTGTGTAGCTTTGTATAAATGTCAGAGTGTGTGGAAATATGTGTGCCACTACCTTTCTGATTCACTGGTGGTGTGAGCAGATGGGACTTGCCAGCTTTACTTGCCCCCAAGCCTGAAGGTGCGAGCCCTCCCCTGTATTCCAGCCTTTTGCTCTTCTGGGGTAGTATGAGAAATCCTATTACATAAGTTATGGTGGGTAAAGGTGAAGGAAAACCCTTCCAATTAAAATGAAGGGGGTATGTAAAAGCACTATTAAACACTCATCTACAGACACCAGACAATCCAGAAGGCTAGTTTTTTCCCTCAGAAATCGCATGGTGCGGCCACAACCACAAGGGATTCTGGGTAGATGCATGCAAATAAGGACAACAATAATCACCTTTCACCTCTATATCCACGTTATACCCAGATCCCTTGAAAGTAACTCCCGCTGTACAAGACAGCCTTTAGACAAAACTCAAGAAGAGGTGCAGTAGCCAGATCACCGCTCATGGACAGCTGTTTCAGCCTTAATGGGACTCGCCAGCACGAGATTGTGATAGAGAAATAACGTTACATAAGTTATGGTTGGCAAAGGTGAATGTCAGTTTGCAGTTAATGTACGTCATTAATGGAGTAGAGGTGTGCACTTCTATACTCACCCCTGTCCAATAGTTCCTAGTGTAGGGGATCTTCACCTTCCCCACACCAGAAGTCCCGCATTATGAATGGAAGTCTTGCGTTTATATTTAACAGAATGCCATACTTATGGGGAGTGAGTCCTGCTGATCGGTCAGATATGGATCACCAACCTAAAAAAAACGTCAAAAAATGAAAAACAATTATATATATAATAAAAAAGACTGATGGCTGAATGTAGAGATCAATATGTGGAGCAAGCAGCTTACTATGGCTCCCTGCTACCATGCCATCAGAAGTAAAACAAAGTAGTATGCCAACAAGTCTGATCCCTACACTGCATTCCACGGGACCAAGGAGACCAACTAGATAACGCATGCAAACCCTAGGGTGTCTGTGTGTGTGTGTGTGACCATCATCACACCCACATCATAATTCATGTCCCCAACCAGCAAATTCATACCTCCATCATCGCACCCCCCACCATCATTTCCATCCCATATGATTATCACCCCATATTGCACCAAAATGGTCCCCAAAAGTGGGTGCACCAGAAGAGCAAAATGCTGGCATCCAATGGAGGGCTGGTACCTTCTGGCCTGGGAGCAGGCCATCAACCCCTTGCCCACACAAACACACATGGCAATCCACATAGGCACTGGCAAACATATTTACACACTTTTAATCCCGCTCCGGCCCGCTCCCGCTGATTTTTTGCCCAATCCCGCCCGCTCCCGCAATGTGGGTGTTCCACTCACGCCCGCTCCCGCCATCACGCCCACCTCCTTACCTGAACTGCAGATTTCCAGCGCAGTCCCGCAAGGCTGCCTTCTTGCGGCTCCCTCACAGTGTCTCTTCTCTTGCTCCGCCCAAGAACAAGGAGGAGTCACGGGAAGTGATGTCACATCACATGACTCCGTTTTGTTCCTTGACGGAGCAAGAGAGGAAACACTGTAAGGGAGCAGCGAGACGGCAGCCTTGCGGGACTGCGCGGGATTACCGGGACCCACAGGTACAGCGCCTGACCGCTCGCTCCCGCACGCAACCCCAGCAAGACCGCCCGCAAGTTTTTTGGCGGGACCCGCCTCCCAGTGCAGTCCTCAAGCATACAGTACATATTCATACACACACTTATGGATTGTCTACTTTCCAAAACTATGAACTCTGTGGGTTACTTATTGTTTTATTTGTTTATGATTACAGTTACAAACCCGTATAATAACTGTAAAGATCAGTAATGCCTGCCCTCACCTGTAACTCGCAAAATGTAAAGTCTCAATAGCAACATGAACAACTCACCAATTATTACATGTTTGTGTTATTTGGTATGTAATCACATGTGAGGGGACTTCAATTATTTAATATGTTAGGACTGAAAAAATCACAAATCAAAATGTTATTCAAATCCTTTATTATTTACAAGTGCAATACTTTATATTTTATATTTACAGAAAAGTTTTTATAAATAATAGGACTCGTCGTCATCTGCAGCCACATTCCTCAACCACCATATCTTCATGTTTGTGTAAAACAATTCTTCCCCCCTCGATCTGTAACATGGACATGGGGCTCAACTTCACGGGGAGACAGGAAGGACAACTCACTGTGTGGGGGGCGTTCAGATGGGCCAAACTCTGCAAAAAATGAGAAAAATACACAAATTAACATTCATTCTTTACAGTATAAATCAAAATAAATCAAAATTCATATACTTAAAATGATCTAACTATAGATATTCTAAACAAAATATTGGAACTG
>VKOC01000003.1:38510592-38523784 GCA_009364415.1 Spea multiplicata | reverse complement strand
GACATTCCGTACAATACCTAAGCAAATAATGTTTAGATATCCTACTTCTTTAAGCAAATACGTTTTGAAACCTGTATCATGCATACTAAACGGTTGTTTTAAAGAGAAGGAAAGAGAAAGTACGGCGGCTTCACATTATCGTACCGGTTTATATGAAAGTTTCATAAATATTGCTTTTCTTGGTACCCTTAAAGCAGATCTGTCGTTTTTTTGTCCACCCAAACACTGTGTTTTACGGTTCTGTGCAAAAAAAATGAACTCCCTTCTCTTCCTCCCTCCCTTGCCAGGGCTGCGTGAACCAATCAGCAACAGCCAGCAACTTAGCGATACGGGAGATATTTCTTAACCCCTTCGTGACAAAGTGCGTACATGTACGGGCTCGCAATGCATTGTTTTTAATGGGTTTAAGGACAACCCATTGTTCTTAAGGGGTTAATGTACGATGGCTTCTCCCGTGGTATACAAAGAAGGTGGGGTTGTAATACCTGTATTGCTCATCATAAAATGTAAGCGCCGGGACGTTGATTTATTTCATGTGCTGGAAAATAAAGGATTGGGGGAGGGGGCAAAAAAAAATCTGCTTTAAACTGGATGGTGCAGGGTTATCTATTTTGTTTGAATGATTTCATTGTATGGAAGTCAGGTTATGTGCACACGCTACACTTTGTGTGATGCTCGAGGACCTCTTTGTCCGTTTACTGTGGACTAGAAGGGCTCCAATCTGTACGTTTCATACAAGAGCTTGGCTGGCCCTGCGTAATGTATAGTTAAATCAACGAGATGCCTCCTTATACATTGAATTCCATAGTTCTCCTGCCGGCTCTGCCTTTAGTGAATAAACCATTTAAAACCAGTACATATTACGCCCTCTTCCTCCTCATTTTTTTCTGTAAGGTCCTGAAGACCCCGAGCTTCTGAAAGCTGATGGAGGCAAACCGTGTATGTGTTTTAAAGGCGACCGATTCCTCCACGAACCTTTACGCTCTTCCACGGCTTCCCTTCCAGTTAATTGTCATTTTTTTAGAAGTATCTCTTTTCAGCTGCGCTCACCCAGAGGGTATGAATATTAAACAGTAAGTGATAGCTGTCTCTAGCAGCACTCCTTGGGATATCGTAACGTCAGCGTGGCTGTTCCGTGGCGTTGTGTCCGGTGGGGATCGGTGTAAACCCCTCGTGTTTAACTTAAACTGTTAAATGATCAGTAGGGGACACCAGCTGCATAGTGGAATATATTAAAGGGACACTCCATCAAATGCACTTTAATTCATATGATACCGGCGTGGACCCTTTTCATTTCCGTGGCGCCCCCCTTGCATATGCATTTGCCCTGATACCTGATATACATCCTGCCAGTCAGCTCCGTGTGAATGTCGCAGGGTTGTGTGTGTGTTTATGTATGTATATATATATATATATACACACATACAGAAAACGCTCCTATGGACATTGATAGGAGCGTTTTCCTGCCACCGATTGGCTGCTTTTATACGCCAATCGGTGGAGCATGGAAGAGGCATTCTACTGCAGCTTCTCCATAAGTAAGTTGTTTTCATCCTTTTACAGAATGCGTACTAAAGTAGTGAAAGTACTTTATTGATGATCGGGGGCCTATTTTAATGAGGTGTGTTACAAAAGAGACCGTGTTTATGCTGTGTTCATTTCTAGATTCTAGATTATCCTTACCTGAAAACAGCAGTGATGTGAATTGTTAATTAACACGCCTGTGATCACGGTGAGATACCTAAAAATGGTGGCCTGTATGCGGCCCTCGTGGACAGGTATCGTGCAGCCCTAAACTATGACCTGTTCCCTATTAGACCTGAGTGGCGGACGGAGGTGCTTTCAGTCATTAGGGCCACCGCTGTGTACAGGTTTTGTAGCCCTGCCAGGAATGAAGTAGCCAGGCTTCTGCTTTGACGGTTTAAAGGTGCTGTTCCACTTACTGCTAAATTTAACAATTCTTTTTTCCTTCAATTAAACTATCACCCCCTTGTCGTCTCTTTTTATAATTTTTACCAGGAACACTTGATTACCATGTGACACAAAAAGTGGGCACAGTTACCATAGAAACTACTCTTTTATATTTTTATTATTTTTTTTTATCTGATTAAATCTCAATAGGGAAAAAGGGACATAGAATATATATTTAGGTTTATTTGCTTAACATTCTAAAGAGTTTGACAGCACATTCAATGGGGGATCAACATCATATCGACTTATATTTGACCCTTTTACTAGTCAGTATCTGATATATTATTGGCAAAGATCTTCCAAAGCTATAAGGCACCTCCGTGGTATGGTTATCGGCTTCTGAGCTACGGCAGGAAGAGATTTTAAATGTGGTTAGTAAATGTTTATGAAGTTGGGCATTTTGTTAAGAAACAGAGGCGCAAACCCTTCTCCCGTCAAAAGGTATTAATGAATAGAATGATCCTTGCCATGGAAATGCAGAAATGGCCAAACGTAGTTACTGATTTAGCTAAAGTGCCCTGAAATTGCCCGTGTCTTATTCACAGTACTGCTATCTATTTGGGTATTGGTAGGTTGTTTTTTCTCGCCTTTTTTTTATCCATTGCTAATTTTGAAATCCCAAGAAAAAAAAATGCTAATCATTTATATTTTCAGGTATCAGTAATTATTTTGTATTGTTTAATGTTTTACATCATGTAAAAGTTGGGTAGCTTAAAAATAAACGTACAAAACACAATTTATTGTGTTTCTAAATCTGTTTGAAAAGTAAAAATACTTCCACCTCCTTATAGCTTGTGTCGGATCATTGAAATGTAATTATGCCGCAGTACACAGGTCATACGGTATGATTCTATGTAACATTGGAATGTCTTGTATACATTCTGTGTGTTTGCGCATGCTTATCCCATATAAATAAATTATCTCCCTCTGATCCATATTAAAGAAACCCTCCCTAGATCCTTCATCCATATATATATATATTTTTTTTTTCTATTTTCTTATAATTTCTTCTAAACATAAACAATGACACAATTTATGTTCTGCAACATCCACTGACATATCCCACATGATAGGGTAGTATTTATACTGTATTTGCTCGATTATAAGACAAGGTTTTTTTCAGAGCAAATGCTCTGAAAAAGACCCCTCGTCTTATAATCGGGGTCGTCTTACTATGAGACTAAGATCCAGATCTTAGGGACTCGGAAGCACGGGTAAGTTTGGGGGGGGGGTGTGTTCAATGGGGGGCAAAGGCATTTCTGTAGGCAGAGTGCTCTATGAAATGCCTTTAACCCCCTTAATGCCACTCTGCCTCCAAAAATGCCTTTTTAACTCTCTATACGCCACTCTGCCTCCTGAAATGCCTTATACCTCCCTATATGCCACTCTGCTCCATAATATGCCTTTAACCCCCTAAGTGTCAGAGTGACATATAGGGGTATAAGGCATATCATGGGGCACAGTGGTATTTAAAGGGTTAAAAGGCATATCATGGGGCACAGTGGTATTTAAAGGGTTAAAAGGTATATCATGGGGCACAGTGGCATATAGGGGGTATAAGGCATTTCTGGGGCAGAGTGGCAAGCCTGGGGACAGATGTGCATAAATGGGGGGCCAGGTCGGAAAATAAAAGGAAATAAAAACAAAATATTTTTCTTAATCATAGCTTTTATTTAAAAAAAATAGTTTACATGAATTAACATTTACTGGTAAAACTTTTTTCCTATAGGGTCGTCTTATATTCAGGGTTTTTCTTTATTTCCTAAATTAATAGTCCGATTTTGGGGGGTCGTCTTATAATCAAGCAAATACGGTAATACTTCTGGCTTAGGGCATAGTGAACAGGGCAGGGGATGGTTATACTTTTTACATGTGGTGCTAGGGCAATGGGATAGAAGGGCTTTTTTCCACTATAAGGGCAATATGGAAGGAGATATAGGGATCTCTTGTACATTTTATGAATGCCAGTGATGTCACAACGACATCACTGAGCTCCCTCTATTTTTTTAATTAATATTTTTGTGTGATCAGCAAGCAAGGCTTCATAGACTTGCATTGCTCACCGCAATGCGTGCTATCAGCCAGCAGGGGGAGCAATCGCAGATCATGTCCTCCAGTGACCTTTCTGTGAACGTCAGCAGTGATGCCTCCAGGAAGGCTATGCCTGATCACACGATCAGGCATTCCTTATGTAATGGTATAACGGTGCTCTCGTCAGGCGGCATTACAAGTCATCGGTCAGCAATGCGATGCTGGCTTCTGCTGACAGAGGGAGTCCAGGCTGTCGAGACAGTCTGATCTCCAGTGTGGAAGCAGGGAGATGTCCTTGTCGCCGCAAGAAAGGCAGGAGATGCGTCCTAATAGGCTTTTAAGCAGTTTTACAACATACTGGTACATCTATATGGTACAGAAGCGGTTAACCTGTTTGCCACCCTATAGTGCAGGTGTATACGTAACGTGTGAGGCAAGATGTACCTGTGCCTTTTTAACAGTGAGAGGGACATCATGTTGGCTATTGACAGCCTCGCAGCTGTAGCCAAAGCTGGGAGACAAAGGCTGGGTAAGGTCCGGCCACATATACGTCGCCAGTCCCATAAGCCATGCAGCGGAGATATCACAATAGGTGGATGGGACTTCATGGACATATATTATATGTATGGTGTTCGCATGAAGTCTGTATTACATAACGTCCTGTTCCACAGGACACGGTGCGACGGCTAGCTGTATAAATACATAACATTTAGTGGATAAAAGAGTGTACAACCATAAAGAAGGTTTAGCACAAATCAGATCCACGATGGAAGGCAAAGTGTTAATTGAAGCATCCCACAACTACTTGTTGTGTGAATTGATCCGTTCAGCTCCGTAGGCACCTCTCACAACAGTGCAAGAATTCAGCGCATGCCCAACAGATACCATTCAAACAACCTAACTTGGGCATAAGTATATAATTGGGGGTGACTCCAAAATCCACACTAAGTTTATAGCTTTTGGTTCATTTTTCCAAACTCTGTATTTTAAGAAGTCGTCTCTGATGCCATCTGCTTTGCTTATAGGCTTGAATCTCAGAATTTCAGTTTTCTGGACTACTCGTCCTTTTCTCCTTAATACTAGGAATTAAACAGAAAAACAATGTTCTCATCGAGCTTCAGTATTACGGTAATTATGGAGTGCCGAGCTCATTGAGCTTCTGCTTCAAGAAATGCCCAGTAGACCCTGTATAATGCATAATAAATTCAAAGAGTTGAATAAACCCTGAAGCCTGTATATAAAACTGTTTACCTTTCATTTTCATTTCAAGTCGCGGGTAGGAACCATGATGATGAACATGTTAAAAATATCACGTGGTCATGCACAACTTCATTCTCCACGCCAAATCTTATTACATTTTTGTGAGCAGGGCCCTCTCCACTTAATGTATCGGTTTCTTAGCCAGCGCTCAGGCATAGAAGCTCTGGTAGCAGTGGTAGCCTGCTGAGGATCCATGGCTCCTGCACCGCTGCGGGGATCCTCGTCTCAAGCAGCTGGTGAATGTCTGTGCAATGCACGTAGACAACCTCCACTGCTGCTGACGGCACTTCCGCCGGGGCTTCTATGGTGGAGCACCAGAAGGTTATGTCATCCCCGTGCTCCACCATAGAAGCCCTGGCAGCAGCGGAGGTTGTCTGAATGCATTGTGCAGACGTCCACCGGCTGCCAGAGAAGAGGATGCAGCTCTGCGGGAGGATCTGTATCTTAGTCTTGTGGTCAGACCTCTATTTGAGGTCTGATTATAAGACGGCCTTGAATATAAGACTCTAGGAAAAAACCTTGTCTCATAATCGAGCAAATACAGTATATATTGTTTTTTCAGGACATGGATGGCTTTCTTCAGATACTATTATTTTGATCACATTTAATTTACAATAAAAAATAAAAAGGCGATAAGCTTTAAAAAAAAAAGTCATTTTGTACTACTCTACAAAAGCTAATAGAAAAAACCTAATATTCACCCTGAGTTTATAAATACCAATTTTTTTATTTTGCAACTTATAGGGCAGCAAGTACAAGTAGTGTATCGCTATTTCAAAGATTTTTTTAATCTGGTCATACTGCCCCCATGTCCTATTAGGGACATTTGAAGTCTGCCAATTCTATTCACCCCATCAAACCACTTATTTCTGAAAACGACACCCCAAGATATTTTCACATGCTGGTATTGTAACGCTTAAATGTTTGGGTGTGTTTCCCCCACCACACACATTGTGCTTCAGTTTGTCAACCACGCATAGGTTTGGAGGCTGCATCCATGACGTATCTGGCACAATGTCTTGACAATGTGTAAATCATAATCAAAATGATTCAAACATTACGTCTGCCTTACTTTAATTACATTCAGTGCAGATTGTAGGGCATTTAATTGCCCCCATAAGGGAGAAGGTGAAGGTTCAGGATGTGCTATCAATAGTGAAGTGGCTTTGTTAATGGTACAAAAAGGAATAGCCAAAATAACTAAAATATGTCTAATATAATCTGAAGAAATGTGCAAAATTTTAGTGGACCAGCATTAATATAGATTTCAGCAGTCCTTTCTTCAGGTTGGAAAACCTGTGTTTTTACTCTATAGACGTTGTTCCTCTAAAAAGCTATCCTAAACCTATTCGGGCTGTATTCTCTAGGACTAATATGACTACATAATTTTATTTAATGCAAAGGGCTACTGCTAACATATCACCACAATAGGATTATAACATGAAATGGATGATTTTTTTTTATTTAAAAGAAAAGAAAAAAAACAAACCCAAAACAGATATGTATATTTAAACGTTCCAAACGGGATATACAGTTCATATCAAGATAACAGGTAATTTGAGTTTAAAGACACTGTAACAGGAGATACCAAATACAAGTTTAAAAAATACTCTTTTCCAGGTAATGTTCTGGCTTTCTTGCTTTGTCGTATGAATCGACCCTATTACTAGCCGAGGAGGTACTCTCTCCCCTTCACAACCTCACCAAAGAGTTAACCCTTTGAGCACCAATGAGGCATCCCTCGCCCCACCGTCATCAGTCTTCCCATTAAAGAGAGAAGTCCTGTTTGAAAGTGTGATTTCACACAAAGAAGCAGTCTGTTCCGAGTGCGACTGCACAGATGATTCATTTTTACGTCAGCAGTCCTCAAAGGGGTATCCGCTCCGGACCCGACACCGTGGAGAGAACACTGAAGGTCACATAAAAAAAAGCTTTTATTTTAATTTATTTTGCGTTCTTACTGTGCTCATCGTTAGTACAATGAAATGTTCTGAAGGACATCTTAGTTCCCACATACCGCCATATTCTGCTTCCCAAATCTCTTTTCCGGAGGTTACAGTCTTGTCTCTGATCTTTTGCCGGACCAGTTCGTATCGCTTGTCCAGCTATCAACGCATCCTCCATACCCAGCATGCAATGGTAGTCCTAGAATACTGTGCTCTCGTACATCTGTTGAAGTGAATTCATTGCATCATGTGACTTTACTACTCCATACACAGCGTACAGTGTTATACATTCCACGAGTCTATGGGAATTCTTCTATATAGCAGCTTCTCTCCGTCACTCGTTCCTCATAAAAAAAAAAATTAATTTACTATATCAGATGTCTCTGGTACGGTATGTGAATACTCCACTAACTCCCCGTTACTAACGCACTAAACGAAATACTGAAACATTCATGAAGCGGGGTATGAAGGTCTCTCCTAGTGTTTTCAATGTCTGCAAATGTTCTTCCGCTAAAGATGTCACCATCGCAATACCATCTTCTGTGTCCTTTGGGTTAGTAGTGCATTCGACGAAAAGAAAACTAGTGGAATCTTCAGAAAGTCGCACCGGTTCGAGATCGTGGAGCGGAGAAAGAAGGGTTTCTCCAACCCATAAATAAAAAGGTAGCCAGGTTTGGAAACATTTTTTTTTGGTGTGCCCGCAAATATTGAGTAAAGGGGGGCCCCCCCTCTTGATTGGTTTGAGACCAATTACATGAAACACACACTAAGAGTCAATATTTGATGAAACGGACACACAGTAATACAATGTATGTTTCTCCCCCTCGTTGATCCCATGTTTTTAGCGTTGCAGGGTGTAGTAAGGCATTTCACAGTAACATTTTGTTGAAGGAACCCATCAGTACACCCCATCCGTGTCTTCTCCTCCGGTAGAAAAAAAAATAATAGACTTCACGGCACAATCACGAGTGCATGGTCTTCACAGCTTTACTTCTTCGTTGGTGGCAGGCTCTGCATTATTAGCTGCACTTTTCTCAGATTCCTCCCTTCGGTGTACCTTCTGGTGCTTAATAAGCGTGGAACAGTCTGTAAAGCTCCGTCCACAAACCTTACACGTGTACGGCTTCTCGCCCGTATGTATCCTTTGGTGTTTGACCAACGTTGAGCTATCGGTGAAACACTTTCGGCACACCTTGCAGGAATACGGCCTTTCTCCGGTGTGGATTCTTTGGTGTTTAATAAGGGTTGAGTTGTCTATAAAGCTTTTCGCGCAGTAGCTACACACAAACGGGCGTTCGCCGGTGTGTATCCGCTGGTGCTTGACCAGAGTGGAGCTGTCAGTAAAGCTTTTCCCGCACACCGTGCACGGAAACGGCTTTTCTCCCGTATGAAAGCGCTTGTGGACCACAAGGTGCGAGTTGCAGGAGAAGCATTTGCCGCACTCGGTGCAGGTGTACGGCTTTTCCCCGGTGTGGGTTCGTTGATGTTTCACCAAAGTGGACCTGGCTGCGAAATTTCTGCCACAAAGAATGCAGGCAAATGGTTTCTCCCCAGTGTGCGTCCTCTGGTGTTTCACCAACGACGAACTGTCTATGAAGCTCTTCCCGCACTGAGTGCACCCAAACGGCTTCTCCCCAGTGTGAGTCCTCTGGTGCTTGACCATAGCCGATTTCTTTGTGTATCTATTTCCACACGTCATGCATACAAATGGTTTTTCCCCGGTGTGGACCCTCTGGTGAATAACGAGAGTGGAGCTGTCTGTGAAACTTTTTCCACACTCGGGGCAAACAAAGGGCCGTTCCCCTGTATGACTACGCTGGTGCACGATGAGGTGGGAATTGCAAGAGTACGACTTGCCGCAGTCGTTGCACGTATACGGTTTCTCGCCGGTGTGGCTCCTTCTGTGGACAACCAGTGTCGAGTTCTCGGTGAACCTCTTGCCGCAGTCCGTGCATTCAAAGGACTTCTCGCCCGTATGTATCTTCTGGTGTTTCACGAGGTTAGAACGGTCTGTGAAGCTTTTTCCGCACTCGAAGCAGGTGAACGACTTCTCCCTGGTGTGGATCCGGTGATGCTTCACTAGATTTGACCGGTCAGTGAAGCACTTCTGACACACGCTGCACCGGAAAGGCTTCTCACCGGTGTGAATCCTCTCGTGCTTGACAAGCGATGGTCTGTCGGTAAAGCTCTTTGTACAGTAGGAGCAGGAGAACGGCCTCTTCCCTGCGTGGATCCTCTGGTGTATAACAAGGTGCGAGTTGTACGCGAACGTCTTGCCGCATACAGCACATGAATGAGGCTTGTCACCCGTGTGGGTCTTCTGATGCTTGGCAAAAGCAGCGCTGTCCGTGAAGCTTTTCCCGCATTCGATGCACAAGTAAGTCGTCATCTCTGTTATTTTGCCCGTGTCTGGATCAATAGAGCTAAAAACATTAAAGTCATCTGCACCCATTCTTGAGTACGACGTGTCCACTGGGTGTTGTAAATTATACACATAGGTTCCTGCTACGTTGTCTCCTTGTGTATTGAGTTCTGTATTTTCTTCAGCTGCCGAATTAACGGACACGGGAGGAACGAAAGTTTCGTCCTTGTCATCTAACACAAAGTCTAAACGGAAGATAAGGAAAAAAAAAAAAGTAAATTAGCTTTTTGTACGCGCCAACGCTAAAATGATATCAGATACAACGGTTCAATCAAATTGGTTCAGTAAAATTTAGGGAAGGACTTGTGTGGGGGAAACAGTAGGCACAAGATGGTTAATAAATAAGCCAGGCACTGAAGAAATTATAATAAATTATTTTTATTTAATTTAAATGGTTTGAGCAAAGATTACTTATATCAAAATGTTTGCACAAATATTATCTAAAGTGATTCAATAAAACGCTTTACCCGCAATGCTCAATTCTTAACCCAAAACCCATTACTGCATCGCTTTCGATAACAAATATGCAAACCTTACATTGAATATAAGTGAGGTTTGCTTAATCATTTTCGGATGATTAAAAAAAAAAAAAAAATAGTCCATTTTAGTCTTGAATGGGTTTATTCACAAAAGGAAGAGTTTGCAGGCGAGTATATTAGTACGTTTCTAAATCGAAGTACAATCAGTCAAGTGATATTACCTATGCATTGCGCAGCCTTAGCCCTTTCTGTAGATTAAAAAACTATACAATGTAGAGTAAGGTATATGGGGCTTATTCACTAAAGCATGGGCTTTCATAACACACGGTTGAATCTACAACTCTCCTGCTAACCCATCTCTAGCAGGTTGCTGCTGCACGATGGGAAGAGCCGATATATATATATATATATAAATATATATATATATATATATATATAATATATATATATATATGCTTTGTGCAGGGCATCCAAGCTAACCGCGGGGCAGCAACTCATTGGAGTTGGTTCCTGTATAATGTAATGTACGAGATAAAACTGCAACTCCCCTGCAGACCCCAGAGTGATACATGCCTACGGTTTTACTTTTAACACTGAGATTGCCCGCTGGCTGGAGTAGGGTCTGCCTCTCCTTCCATACCCGTATATTTTAATTTGATTGTTTCTACCCTCCCCGGTTGTAATAGCTCCACAGAATCCACTGTCATTTACCTTTAGAGCGATCATCCTCCTCCTTTGTAGGGTTCTCATCAAGCTGGTTTTCCGCTTCAGAAAAATCTTCATCTTCGTCTTCATAATACATAATAGGAATCTACAGCAGGAGAAACGAAAGCGTTCAGCACAAACAGGCCAGATCTTAACCCTTTCAGTCCTCTAAGAATCTCCTTTGGATGTATGTCCTGCCCTTCTTGCAGTGGCAGAGACACCCGGATTCCCTCATGACAGCAGAAGCCAGCATCACCGCCCTTCTGCTGTCGGATCCGGTGTAAGAGCTTCCGGCATGAAAGCCGGAAAACTGTTACATTTTTAAACGCCTATCGGGCATTCCCTTCCGGGTCGCGTCACTGCTGATGTCACCCGGAAGGTCATCTAAGGACAGGATATCCACTGCAGGGTCTGTAAAGATGAGGCACAGACACTGATCTCTATGAAAGTCTGTGGGGACTTGCATAGAGATCACAGTGTGATCGGTGCAGGGGGGGTCGCAGGGAGGAGAGTGAGAAACCATGTCTCCCACCCCCCCTCCTGTGCTGAAACAGAAAACGAAGGGAAAAAAAGTAATGATTTAAAAAACACAATAGTGAGCTAAGTGCCATAAGCATAAAAATTCTACGAATAATGTACACCTTATAATGCTGGGAAAGTATGGAAAATCTATATAAATTAGGTATTTCTGAAATCAGGACACCTGAATTGATAAACTTGGAGGGGATTTTCCATCACTTTACCTAATATTGTGAGGATTCAGAGGGAAAATGTATAAAAGATTAGGTGGTTTTTTTCTTTCTAATTTTCGCGCTAGTTTTTACTAAATTTCCCATTCTAAATTTTCAAATTTTCTAATTTTTCAAAAGAAAGCTCTATCTCCTGGGATTGAAGGGGTTAAAGGTCAGCTCCCGCCATTGTTTTTATTACTAGTGTCAGATTAAAATAAACAAATACCCTGTAGCGTTATCACACAGGCACTCCGGCTAATAAAAGTCTACGGAGGGACGGACTTCATTAGCATTGCCATAAAGGATCACAGTAATGCGGTGCTCGAGCAGGAAAAGTCACCCCAATAACACACAGCTGACAACAATGGCGGCCTCTTGGTTAGCTGATAAAGGACGTCTATTGGAATAAAATAAGATAATGCCAGGTTGTTACTATTTGTACCCTACATTAATGTGCACAGCACTGTACTTTACGCTCTTCATGGGTTTTCCCAGTAACGTCCATTATTTTCTTGGTTGAGCTCTTTTACAGCGGTCCGTTGCCATGGTGGCCATAGATGCAGGTAACGGCAGGACGCACCTGGAAAGCCCTGGATTTGGACTGGCGTCTTCCAGCCAATCAGGAGACAGCTAGGCTTTCGATCATGATCCCTGACCGGGTAATTGAATAACAGTGCTACGCACGGGGGAAGATCTCAGCTCACCTCTTCGTTATCGCCCTGGGACTTTTCGTTGTCAGAGGTTTGTTCCGCGATCGGACTGGACTCACGGTCAGACATTTCCAAGGGATAGAGGAGTCACCAGAAGAGAGAAGGATGACGGACAAGCTGCAAGGAAACACAAGTGAATAGAGAGATAAAGTTGACCTTCTGGTTCCTATATCCCCCTTGAAGATTTTAGTGGTTGCCCATCTTTGAAGGCAGACCAGGAAGACCAAGCCCTTCTTCAGCCCAGGCAGTTAAAGTAACTGTCCCTACAGGGAGTGTAACCCCAGAAGTACAAGATGGGGGACCCGACCCCCCCTTTGTGGCCATACATGGAGCAACAGCACCTTCACAACCCTCCCCGAGACAGCCCGGCTTTGTCACCGCGAGCGCACCCGACCTCGGTTAGATGGACGGCGTCTACTGCCCACCTTTCAAGCTCACAGTCACCGGGGGTCAAAAAATATTCTCGCAATTCAATCAATATAAGTTGGAACCTTCAAACACACGATCCGGCACTGATTTTTGTAATATTAATAAAATTTTATCCAATTCAATTTTTACCCAAGACAGCTGTCCCCGAGACATCGTCTTAATAACTCCATCCACAGACAACGGACGATGCTTATTCTAGCACATTCTACACATCCAAGATAGACCGGAGCACAGCCGGGGTGTCGGGATACCGGAGCCGTGTTCCAGAATCCCGACACGGGGGACTCTACTGGGGTACGGGGGTCCGTTCACTAAAGGGGGATTTGTGTTTCAGCTGCTGGACCTCACTATACATTATGAGGGGCCATGCGCAGTAATCTTCTGCTGTATAGTCAAATAAGGGAAAGTTCCAGAAAGTCTCATTCATTGAGTTTCCAACCGCAGCCCCGTTATTATTACCATAAGTTAAATGGTGGTAAAAACAGCGCTCATGACATCAGAGCGCGGG
>VKOC01000003.1:38489645-38510492 GCA_009364415.1 Spea multiplicata | reverse complement strand
CCCAGACACCCTGCTGCCCCCTCACTGCCCTATCCATCTCTTTATACACCCAGACACCCTGCTGATGTACCTCTTGATGTTCAAAATAAATCTGCATCTTCACATTCTTTAGTCCACACAAATAGTATCAGAATTCAAACTTCCGCCAGGCTTGAAAATCTGTCAGAAAAATTATTTATTAATATGCTAAATTACTGTTTATAAAGTAGATGCATCCAATGTCATTTAACAATTTGGGGTAAAATACATGAATTTTAGTATATATTAATACCTATTAAAAGCATTAACAGGCGTTAAACATACTGGTACAAAAAGGAGGTCTTTGGAGCTTACAATCTATTTGGTTGAGGGAGAGGGACACAGAAGGAGTAGACTGCCTGTGTGAGGATGATTTTGTACTAAATTAAGTACATACTTGTTCCACTCTACCCTTTAGCACCAAATCTCATCTGGGCTGTTGGAACTCCCCACTAACTAGTCTCTCCATCTCTCGCCTTTCAGCACTCTAATCCACTCTAAAGACCTCCGCCAGACTAATCTCCTTATGCCTCCTCGTCTGCTGACTCACAGCGCCAGTCCCTCTATTTGCTCCCCAGAATACAATTTAAACAACTACCCCTTACTTACAGAGACCATAACAACCCCTCTACCCCCGATCTCCATACTTCTCTCTTAGATCAACCCACTCACGTCTCCAGGATTTAATATATGCTGCCCCTATTGTCTGGAATTCCATACGTCATTCTATAAGATTCACTCAAACTTAATTCTAACTTTAAACGCCCGCCAAAAACCTACCTGATCAGAGACGCATACGATCTGCCCTCTTAATACCCCACAACCTGCGTTCTGTAAAGAATCTGCCCCGCCACCTTCGAGACCTCCACTCCATTGGCTTCTACAAGTGACCTTCGTTTCAATCAAATCCTCCTCTTCCTGTCCTCCTCTCCTCCTGTAGCAGTATTCGTGTGTCAATTGTTCTCTCAATTTCACAATAGATTTACATACTAGGTCGACCACCCCCTCCGCCTACTGACTCTCCGTGACTCTGCTCTCTCCTGGATTAACTCGGATCTTTCCAGCAGATCCTTCTCTGTGTCTTTTGCCGGCGACTCCTCCTCCTCCTCCTCAATGCCTCTGTCTGTTGGAGTGCCTCAGGTTCTGTCCTGGCTCCTCTACTATTCTCCTTCTACACTTCCTCACTTGGAAAACTTATCGACAGCTTTGGCTTCAAATATCACCTCTATGCAGACGACACACAAATCTCTCTCTCCACCCCCAATCTCTCTGCATCTGTCCTCTCTCAGATCAGCAGCTGCCTATCTGGCCTTCACCACCTCAATATAAATATGTCTAAGACTGAGCTCCTCCTAATCCCTCTAACTCTATTTCCCTTTCTATCACTATCGAGGTTACCACTATCTCTCCTTCACCGCAAGTCCGCTGCCTCGGAGTGACCCTAGACTCAAACCTATCTTTTATACCTCACATCCAATCACTCTCTAAATTCTGCTACAACCAACTACGCAACATTTCCAAAATTCGTCTATTCCTGACTGCCAGCACCGCAAAACCACTAATCCACTCCCTCGTAATCTCCCGTCCAGACTACTGCAACAACCTACTTACCGGCCTCCCGACTACCCCCTCCAGTCTGTCCTCAATGCCTCTGCCAGACTAATCTATCTCACCCGATGCTCCACATCTGCCGCACCTCTCCAGAAGTCCCTCCACTGGCTCCCCATCCATAGCAGAATTAAATTCAACGTACTCACTCTGTCCTACAAAGCTCTCACTAACGCCGCTCCCCTCTACCTATCCTCCCTCATCAGCAAATATACCCCAGCCCACCCTCTAAGATCCAACACTGACCTGCTCCTCGCATCTTCACTCATCACCTCCTCCCGTGGACTTCTCTCGCTCAGCACCAACCCTCTGGAACTCTCTTCCCTGTGCTGTCCGACTCTCACCAACTCTACCCTCCTTCAAACGCTCTCTAAAAACTTTTCTCTTCAGGGAAGCCTTCCACTGACATAAAACATCAGAACGTCTCTCTCATCCACTTACAACCCTTATCTCGCCCTACATTAACGTCATTCACTACCACGCAGTCCTCACCCCTTATCCACCTAGATTGTAAGCTCCTGCGGGAACAGGGCCCTCCATTCCTCTTGTATCTGTACGTCAATTGCTGTATTGTACTTGTCGTTATCTGTAACATTTTCATCTTTGTACAGCGCTGCGGGAATCTGTAGGCGCTTTATAAATAAAGTATAATAATAATAATAATAATAATGAGTAGACTGCTTGCGTGAGGATGACTTTGGACTAAATAAATTCATACTCGTTCCACTTTGGCACCAGATCTTGCCTCCTTTACATGCAAAATATCTAACATTTGCCCTTTCCTCCCACAAAGCATAACTGAAATAGTAACTCATCCCCTTGTGACATCTCGTCTGGGCTGTTGGAACTCCCCACTAACTACTCTCTCCATCCCTCGCCTTTCAGCTCTAATCCACTCTAAAGACCTCCGCCAGACTAATCTCCTTATGCCTCCTCGTCTGCTGACTCACAGCGCCAGTCCCTCTATTTGCTCCCCAGAATACAATTTAAACAACTACCCCTTACTTACAGAGACCACAACAACACCGCGTCCCCCTCTACCCCCGATCTCCATCCGTTCTCCTAACTCCTCTCTTAGATCTACCCACTCACGTCTCCAGGATTTAATATATGCTGCCCCTACTGTCTGGAATTCCATACGTCATTCTATAAGATTCACTCAAACTTAATTCTAACTTTAAACGCCCGCCAAAAACCTACCTGATCAGAGACGCATACGATCTGCCCTCTGAATACCCCACAACCTGCGTTCTGTAAAGAATCTGCCCCGCCACCTTCGAGACCTCCACTCCATTGGCTTCTACAAGTGACCTTCGTTTCAATCAAATCTTCCTTGCCCAATCCATCCCTCTCCTCCTCCTGCCCTCCTCAGCCTCCTAGTTGCCGGTCCTCCTCAGCCTCCTAGTTGCCGGTCCTCCTCTCCTCCTCCTGTAGTATGTGTTATCGCGCATCAATGGTTCTCTCAATTCCGTATATTGTTGATTTTAATGTTACAAATAATTACATCTACAATTCTTAACTGTAACAGCGACACGAGGCCTGCTGGTGCTCTGCAAATAAAATGTAATAATAATAAAACATAAAATAATACTAAAATACGGTTGGCGTAGTCATCAATAATAATTATATAGTCAAAGATAAACCCCAGATTTACACAATGGATTTACATAGCAGGTTCCTATCATTCACATAATCCAAAGAATTCATAGCTACCTGGTAGCCCTGGGTGACCCTTAACTGGTCAGACAGCTCACTTCACTTACCCCAGAGTCTATATAATCAGAATGTCAGCATTGAGTGGCTGAGGAGCGAGGGATCCTGGGACTTGTAGTCTTGTGAATTTGGTAAATTCTTGAAATTGTCAAGGAGAACAAAAGCACCCATTGAACAATAAAGGAGAAATCGGGGGGACAGCGGGTAAGCCCTCAAAAAGAATCACAAGCCATATTGTCCCTGTTTTGCGAGGCTTCTGCTTTGAGGTACTACAATTCCCAAAGTCTCCGTAAAGAGGAGATGTTGCTAATCCGTACTATGGCCCCTCAGTCTGGCAGATGTGGAAAACGGCGGGAGCGAGACTACAATTCCCATAAGCCAACGGGGAGCGGAAGTGACGTCTCTTGCCGCGTACCCGTGGCACTCTGGGAACTGTAGTCTGTACATTGGCTAACGTGTGAAGCCAGCCGGAGCCAGCGGCTCAAGAGCAGGAAAAAAAAGAAATACAATTCCCAGGAGGCTTTCTTGCCGCAAGGTCACGTAACACCCTGTGACAGCCAATCGCCGACTGCATTTCCGGTCACGCCCCCTTCCCCTTTACACACAAAGCCTTCAAGCTTCACCAGGTGAGCGGTGAGTAGCGCTGGGTCTTGTGGGAGGGCTCGGTTAGTT
The DNA here is from genome assembly GCA_009364415.1 of Spea multiplicata. Classification (NCBI taxonomy): domain Eukaryota; kingdom Metazoa; phylum Chordata; class Amphibia; order Anura; family Pelobatidae; genus Spea; species Spea multiplicata. The sequence continues at coordinate 38,506,481 of VKOC01000003.1, read as the reverse complement.
CTGGGTAATGTGCTGGGGAGTCGCCGTTACGGGAATGAATGCGGTTTTGTCTGTGTGAATAATGTTTGCGAAGGAGGTCTGGCCGCTCCGTGCTGTCACGGAGAGCTCCTGGCCGTGCCCACCCACGTTCGCTGCAGATAAGTCTAGCCGGTAGTCGGTTTACCTGAGGAGGAAAGCGGCGGCACCGGCACCGGCACAGGCACATACTGCACACAGACACACAGTGATTGCTCTACCCCGCGCTCTGATGTCATGAGCGCTGTTTTTACCACCATTTAACTTATGGTAATAATAACGGGGCTGCGGTTGGAAACTCAATGAATGAGACTTTCTGGAACTTTCCCTTATTTGACTATACAGCAGAAGATTACTGCGCATGGCCCCTCATAATGTATAGTGAGGTCCAGCAGCTGAAACACAAATCCCCCTTTAGTGAACGGACCCCCGTACCCCAGTAGAGTCCCCCGTGTCGGGATTCTGGAACACGGCTCCGGTATCCCGACACCCCGGCTGTGCTCCGGTCTATCTTGGATGTGTAGAATGTGCTAGAATAAGCATCGTCCGTTGTCTGTGGATGGAGTTATTAAGACGATGTCTCGGGGACAGCTGTCTTGGGTAAAAATTGAATTGGATAAAATTTTATTAATATTACAAAAATCAGTGCCGGATCGTGTGTTTGAAGGTTCCAACTTATATTGATTGAATTGCGAGAATATTTTTTGACCCCCGGTGACTGTGAGCTTGAAAGGTGGGCAGTAGACGCCGTCCATCTAACCGAGGTCGGGTGCGCTCGCGGTGACAAAGCCGGGCTGTCTCGGGGAGGGTTGTGAAGGTGCTGTTGCTCCATGTATGGCCACAAAGGGGGGGTCGGGTCCCCCATCTTGTACTTCTGGGGTTACACTCCCTGTAGGGACAGTTACTTTAACTGCCTGGGCTGAAGAAGGGCTTGGTCTTCCTGGTCTGCCTTCAAAGATGGGCAACCACTAAAATCTTCAAGGGGGATATAGGAACCAGAAGGTCAACTTTATCTCTCTATTCACTTGTGTTTCCTTGCAGCTTGTCCGTCATCCTTCTCTCTTCTGGTGACTCCTCTATCCCTTGGAAATGTCTGACCGTGAGTCCAGTCCGATCGCGGAACAAACCTCTGACAACGAAAAGTCCCAGGGCGATAACGAAGAGGTGAGCTGAGATCTTCCCCCGTGCGTAGCACTGTTATTCAATTACCCGGTCAGGGATCATGATCGAAAGCCTAGCTGTCTCCTGATTGGCTGGAAGACGCCAGTCCAAATCCAGGGCTTTCCAGGTGCGTCCTGCCGTTACCTGCATCTATGGCCACCATGGCAACGGACCACTGTAAAAGAGCTCAACCAAGAAAATAATGGACGTTACTGGGAAAACCCATGAAGAGCGTAAAGTACAGTGCTGTGCACATTAATGTAGGGTACAAATAGTAACAACCTGGCATTATCTTATTTTATTCCAATAGACGTCCTTTATCAGCTAACCAAGAGGCCGCCATTGTTGTCAGCTGTGTGTTATTGGGGTGACTTTTCCTGCTCGAGCACCGCATTACTGTGATCCTTTATGGCAATGCTAATGAAGTCCGTCCCTCCGTAGACTTTTATTAGCCGGAGTGCCTGTGTGATAACGCTACAGGGTATTTGTTTATTTTAATCTGACACTAGTAATAAAAACAATGGCGGGAGCTGACCTTTAACCCCTTCAATCCCAGGAGATAGAGCTTTCTTTTGAAAAATTAGAAAATTTGAAAATTTAGAATGGGAAATTTAGTAAAAACTAGCGCGAAAATTAGAAAGAAAAAAACCACCTAATCTTTTATACATTTTCCCTCTGAATCCTCACAATATTAGGTAAAGTGATGGAAAATCCCCTCCAAGTTTATCAATTCAGGTGTCCTGATTTCAGAAATACCTAATTTATATAGATTTTCCATACTTTCCCAGCATTATAAGGTGTACATTATTCGTAGAATTTTTATGCTTATGGCACTTAGCTCACTATTGTGTTTTTTAAATCATTACTTTTTTTCCCTTCGTTTTCTGTTTCAGCACAGGAGGGGGGGTGGGAGACATGGTTTCTCACTCTCCTCCCTGCGACCCCCCTGCACCGATCACACTGTGATCTCTATGCAAGTCCCCACAGACTTTCATAGAGATCAGTGTCTGTGCCTCATCTTTACAGACCCTGCAGTGGATATCCTGTCCTCAGATGACCTTCCGGGTGACATCAGCAGTGACGCGACCCGGAAGGGAATGCCCGATAGGCGTTTAAAAATGTAACAGTTTTCCGGCTTTCATGCCGGAAGCTCTTACACCGGATCCGACAGCAGAAGGCCGGCGATGCTGGCTTCTGCTGTCATGAGGGAATCCGGGTGACATACATCCAAAGGAGATTCTTAGAGGACTGAAAGGGTTAAGATCTGGCCTGTTTGTGCTGAACGCTTTCGTTTCTCCTGCTGTAGATTCCTATTATGTATTATGAAGACGAAGATGAAGATTTTTCTGAAGCGGAAAACCAGCTTGATGAGAACCCTACAAAGGAGGAGGATGATCGCTCTAAAGGTAAATGACAGGGGATTCCGTGGCGCCATTACAACCGGGGAGGGTAGAAACAATCAAATTAAAATATACGGGTATGGAAGGAGAGGCAGACCCTACTCCAGCCAGCGGGCAATCTCAGTGTTAAAAGTAAAACCGTAGGCATGTATCACTCTGGGGTCTGCAGGGGAGTTGCAGTTTTATCTCATACATTACATTATACAGGAACCAACTCCAATGAGTTGCTGCCCCGCGGTTAGCTTGGATGCCCTGCACAAAGTATATATATATCAGCTCTTCCCATCTTGCAGCAGCAACTTGCTAGAGATGGGCTTTCATAACACACAGTTGAATCTACAACTCTCCTGCTAACCCATGCTTTAGTGAATAAGCCCCATATACCTTACTCTACATTGTATAGTTTTTTTAATCTACAGAAAGGGCTGAGGCTGCGCAATGCATAGGTAATATTACTTGACTGATTGTACTTCGATTTAGAAACGTACTAATATACTCGCCTGCAAACTCTTCTTTTTGTGAATAAACCCATTCAAGACTAAAATGGACTTTTTTTTTTTTAAAATCCTCCGAAAATGATTAAGCAAACCTCACTTATATTCAATGTAAGGTTTGCGTATTTGTTATCGAAAGCGATGCAGTAATGGGGTTTGGGTTAAGAATTGAGCATCGCGGGTAAAGCGTTTTATTGAATCACTTTAGATAATATTTGTGCAAACCTTTTGATACAAGTAATCTTTGCTCAACCATTTCAATTAAATAAAAAATATTTATTATTCTTATTAGAATTTTCTATATTTATTAACATCTTGTGCCTACTTGTTTCCCCCACACAAGTCCTATCCCTGAATTTTATATTGACTAATTTGTTTTGAACCCTCGCTATCTGATAGCTTTTTTGTACGCGCCAACGCTAAAATGATAATTCACTTTTTTTTTTTCTTATCTTCGGTTCAGACTTTGTGATAGATGACAAGGACGACACTTTCATTCCTCCCGTGTCCGTTAATTCGGCAGCTGAAGAAAATACAGAACTCAATACACAAGGAGACAACGTAGCAGGAACCTATGTGTATAATTTACAACACCCAGTGGACACGTCGTACTCAAGAATGGGTGCAGATGACTTTAATGTTTTTAGCTCTATTGATCCAGACACGGGCAAAATAACAGAGATGACGACTTACTTGTGCATCGAATGCGGGAAAAGCTTCACGGACAGCGCTGCTTTTGCCAAGCATCAGAAGACCCACACGGGTGACAAGCCTCATTCATGTGCTGTATGCGGCAAGACGTTCGCGTACAACTCGCACCTTGTTATACACCAGAGGATCCACGCAGGGAAGAGGCCGTTCTCCTGCTCCTACTGTACAAAGAGCTTTACCGACAGACCATCGCTTGTCAAGCACGAGAGGATTCACACCGGTGAGAAGCCTTTCCGGTGCAGCGTGTGTCAGAAGTGCTTCACTGACCGGTCAAATCTAGTGAAGCATCACCGGATCCACACCAGGGAGAAGTCGTTCACCTGCTTCGAGTGCGGAAAAAGCTTCACAGACCGTTCTAACCTCGTGAAACACCAGAAGATACATACGGGCGAGAAGTCCTTTGAATGCACGGACTGCGGCAAGAGGTTCACCGAGAACTCGACACTGGTTGTCCACAGAAGGAGCCACACCGGCGAGAAACCGTATACGTGCAACGACTGCGGCAAGTCGTACTCTTGCAATTCCCACCTCATCGTGCACCAGCGTAGTCATACAGGGGAACGGCCCTTTGTTTGCCCCGAGTGTGGAAAAAGTTTCACAGACAGCTCCACTCTCGTTATTCACCAGAGGGTCCACACCGGGGAAAAACCATTTGTATGCATGACGTGTGGAAATAGATACACAAAGAAATCGGCTATGGTCAAGCACCAGAGGACTCACACTGGGGAGAAGCCGTTTGGGTGCACTCAGTGCGGGAAGAGCTTCATAGACAGTTCGTCGTTGGTGAAACACCAGAGGACGCACACTGGGGAGAAACCATTTGCCTGCATTCTTTGTGGCAGAAATTTCGCAGCCAGGTCCACTTTGGTGAAACATCAACGAACCCACACCGGGGAAAAGCCGTACACCTGCACCGAGTGCGGCAAATGCTTCTCCTGCAACTCGCACCTTGTGGTCCACAAGCGCTTTCATACGGGAGAAAAGCCGTTTCCGTGCACGGTGTGCGGGAAAAGCTTTACTGACAGCTCCACTCTGGTCAAGCACCAGCGGATACACACCGGCGAACGCCCGTTTGTGTGTAGCTACTGCGCGAAAAGCTTTATAGACAACTCAACCCTTATTAAACACCAAAGAATCCACACCGGAGAAAGGCCGTATTCCTGCAAGGTGTGCCGAAAGTGTTTCACCGATAGCTCAACGTTGGTCAAACACCAAAGGATACATACGGGCGAGAAGCCGTACACGTGTAAGGTTTGTGGACGGAGCTTTACAGACTGTTCCACGCTTATTAAGCACCAGAAGGTACACCGAAGGGAGGAATCTGAGAAAAGTGCAGCTAATAATGCAGAGCCTGCCACCAACGAAGAAGTAAAGCTGTGAAGACCATGCACTCGTGATTGTGCCGTGAAGTCTATTATTTTTTTTTCTACCGGAGGAGAAGACACGGATGGGGTGTACTGATGGGTTCCTTCAACAAAATGTTACTGTGAAATGCCTTACTACACCCTGCAACGCTAAAAACATGGGATCAACGAGGGGGAGAAACATACATTGTATTACTGTGTGTCCGTTTCATCAAATATTGACTCTTAGTGTGTGTTTCATGTAATTGGTCTCAAACCAATCAAGAGGGGGGGCCCCCCTTTACTCAATATTTGCGGGCACACCAAAAAAAAATGTTTCCAAACCTGGCTACCTTTTTATTTATGGGTTGGAGAAACCCTTCTTTCTCCGCTCCACGATCTCGAACCGGTGCGACTTTCTGAAGATTCCACTAGTTTTCTTTTCGTCGAATGCACTACTAACCCAAAGGACACAGAAGATGGTATTGCGATGGTGACATCTTTAGCGGAAGAACATTTGCAGACATTGAAAACACTAGGAGAGACCTTCATACCCCGCTTCATGAATGTTTCAGTATTTCGTTTAGTGCGTTAGTAACGGGGAGTTAGTGGAGTATTCACATACCGTACCAGAGACATCTGATATAGTAAATTAATTTTTTTTTTTATGAGGAACGAGTGACGGAGAGAAGCTGCTATATAGAAGAATTCCCATAGACTCGTGGAATGTATAACACTGTACGCTGTGTATGGAGTAGTAAAGTCACATGATGCAATGAATTCACTTCAACAGATGTACGAGAGCACAGTATTCTAGGACTACCATTGCATGCTGGGTATGGAGGATGCGTTGATAGCTGGACAAGCGATACGAACTGGTCCGGCAAAAGATCAGAGACAAGACTGTAACCTCCGGAAAAGAGATTTGGGAAGCAGAATATGGCGGTATGTGGGAACTAAGATGTCCTTCAGAACATTTCATTGTACTAACGATGAGCACAGTAAGAACGCAAAATAAATTAAAATAAAAGCTTTTTTTTATGTGACCTTCAGTGTTCTCTCCACGGTGTCGGGTCCGGAGCGGATACCCCTTTGAGGACTGCTGACGTAAAAATGAATCATCTGTGCAGTCGCACTCGGAACAGACTGCTTCTTTGTGTGAAATCACACTTTCAAACAGGACTTCTCTCTTTAATGGGAAGACTGATGACGGTGGGGCGAGGGATGCCTCATTGGTGCTCAAAGGGTTAACTCTTTGGTGAGGTTGTGAAGGGGAGAGAGTACCTCCTCGGCTAGTAATAGGGTCGATTCATACGACAAAGCAAGAAAGCCAGAACATTACCTGGAAAAGAGTATTTTTTAAACTTGTATTTGGTATCTCCTGTTACAGTGTCTTTAAACTCAAATTACCTGTTATCTTGATATGAACTGTATATCCCGTTTGGAACGTTTAAATATACATATCTGTTTTGGGTTTGTTTTTTTTCTTTTCTTTTAAATAAAAAAAAATCATCCATTTCATGTTATAATCCTATTGTGGTGATATGTTAGCAGTAGCCCTTTGCATTAAATAAAATTATGTAGTCATATTAGTCCTAGAGAATACAGCCCGAATAGGTTTAGGATAGCTTTTTAGAGGAACAACGTCTATAGAGTAAAAACACAGGTTTTCCAACCTGAAGAAAGGACTGCTGAAATCTATATTAATGCTGGTCCACTAAAATTTTGCACATTTCTTCAGATTATATTAGACATATTTTAGTTATTTTGGCTATTCCTTTTTGTACCATTAACAAAGCCACTTCACTATTGATAGCACATCCTGAACCTTCACCTTCTCCCTTATGGGGGCAATTAAATGCCCTACAATCTGCACTGAATGTAATTAAAGTAAGGCAGACGTAATGTTTGAATCATTTTGATTATGATTTACACATTGTCAAGACATTGTGCCAGATACGTCATGGATGCAGCCTCCAAACCTATGCGTGGTTGACAAACTGAAGCACAATGTGTGTGGTGGGGGAAACACACCCAAACATTTAAGCGTTACAATACCAGCATGTGAAAATATCTTGGGGTGTCGTTTTCAGAAATAAGTGGTTTGATGGGGTGAATAGAATTGGCAGACTTCAAATGTCCCTAATAGGACATGGGGGCAGTATGACCAGATTAAAAAAATCTTTGAAATAGCGATACACTACTTGTACTTGCTGCCCTATAAGTTGCAAAATAAAAAAATTGGTATTTATAAACTCAGGGTGAATATTAGGTTTTTTCTATTAGCTTTTGTAGAGTAGTACAAAATGACTTTTTTTTTTAAAGCTTATCGCCTTTTTATTTTTTATTGTAAATTAAATGTGATCAAAATAATAGTATCTGAAGAAAGCCATCCATGTCCTGAAAAAACAATATATACTGTATTTGCTCGATTATGAGACAAGGTTTTTTCCTAGAGTCTTATATTCAAGGCCGTCTTATAATCAGACCTCAAATAGAGGTCTGACCACAAGACTAAGATACAGATCCTCCCGCAGAGCTGCATCCTCTTCTCTGGCAGCCGGTGGACGTCTGCACAATGCATTCAGACAACCTCCGCTGCTGCCAGGGCTTCTATGGTGGAGCACGGGGATGACATAACCTTCTGGTGCTCCACCATAGAAGCCCCGGCGGAAGTGCCGTCAGCAGCAGTGGAGGTTGTCTACGTGCATTGCACAGACATTCACCAGCTGCTTGAGACGAGGATCCCCGCAGCGGTGCAGGAGCCATGGATCCTCAGCAGGCTACCACTGCTACCAGAGCTTCTATGCCTGAGCGCTGGCTAAGAAACCGATACATTAAGTGGAGAGGGCCCTGCTCACAAAAATGTAATAAGATTTGGCGTGGAGAATGAAGTTGTGCATGACCACGTGATATTTTTAACATGTTCATCATCATGGTTCCTACCCGCGACTTGAAATGAAAATGAAAGGTAAACAGTTTTATATACAGGCTTCAGGGTTTATTCAACTCTTTGAATTTATTATGCATTATACAGGGTCTACTGGGCATTTCTTGAAGCAGAAGCTCAATGAGCTCGGCACTCCATAATTACCGTAATACTGAAGCTCGATGAGAACATTGTTTTTCTGTTTAATTCCTAGTATTAAGGAGAAAAGGACGAGTAGTCCAGAAAACTGAAATTCTGAGATTCAAGCCTATAAGCAAAGCAGATGGCATCAGAGACGACTTCTTAAAATACAGAGTTTGGAAAAATGAACCAAAAGCTATAAACTTAGTGTGGATTTTGGAGTCACCCCCAATTATATACTTATGCCCAAGTTAGGTTGTTTGAATGGTATCTGTTGGGCATGCGCTGAATTCTTGCACTGTTGTGAGAGGTGCCTACGGAGCTGAACGGATCAATTCACACAACAAGTAGTTGTGGGATGCTTCAATTAACACTTTGCCTTCCATCGTGGATCTGATTTGTGCTAAACCTTCTTTATGGTTGTACACTCTTTTATCCACTAAATGTTATGTATTTATACAGCTAGCCGTCGCACCGTGTCCTGTGGAACAGGACGTTATGTAATACAGACTTCATGCGAACACCATACATATAATATATGTCCATGAAGTCCCATCCACCTATTGTGATATCTCCGCTGCATGGCTTATGGGACTGGCGACGTATATGTGGCCGGACCTTACCCAGCCTTTGTCTCCCAGCTTTGGCTACAGCTGCGAGGCTGTCAATAGCCAACATGATGTCCCTCTCACTGTTAAAAAGGCACAGGTACATCTTGCCTCACACGTTACGTATACACCTGCACTATAGGGTGGCAAACAGGTTAACCGCTTCTGTACCATATAGATGTACCAGTATGTTGTAAAACTGCTTAAAAGCCTATTAGGACGCATCTCCTGCCTTTCTTGCGGCGACAAGGACATCTCCCTGCTTCCACACTGGAGATCAGACTGTCTCGACAGCCTGGACTCCCTCTGTCAGCAGAAGCCAGCATCGCATTGCTGACCGATGACTTGTAATGCCGCCTGACGAGAGCACCGTTATACCATTACATAAGGAATGCCTGATCGTGTGATCAGGCATAGCCTTCCTGGAGGCATCACTGCTGACGTTCACAGAAAGGTCACTGGAGGACATGATCTGCGATTGCTCCCCCTGCTGGCTGATAGCACGCATTGCGGTGAGCAATGCAAGTCTATGAAGCCTTGCTTGCTGATCACACAAAAATATTAATTAAAAAAATAGAGGGAGCTCAGTGATGTCGTTGTGACATCACTGGCATTCATAAAATGTACAAGAGATCCCTATATCTCCTTCCATATTGCCCTTATAGTGGAAAAAAGCCCTTCTATCCCATTGCCCTAGCACCACATGTAAAAAGTATAACCATCCCCTGCCCTGTTCACTATGCCCTAAGCCAGAAGTATTACCGTATTTGCTTGATTATAAGACGACCCCCCAAAATCGGACTATTAATTTAGGAAATAAAGAAAAACCCTGAATATAAGACGACCCTATAGTGAAAAAGTTTTACCAGTAAATGTTTAATTCAATTAAACTATTAAATAATAAGCTATGATTAAGAAAATATTTTTTTATTTCCTTATTTTCCGACCTGGCCCCCATTTTATGCACATCTGTCCCCAGGCTTGCCACTCTGCCCAGAAATGCCTTATACCCCTATATAGCCACTGTGCCCATGATATACCTTTTAACCCTTTAAATACCACTGTGCCCCATGATATGCCTTTTAACCCTTTAAATACCACTGTGCCCCATGATTATGCCTTTTAACCCCCTATGTGCCACTCGGCTCTAGAAATGCCTTATTACCCCTATATGTCACTCTGACACTTAGGGGGTTAAAGGCATATTATGGAGCAGAGTGGCATATAGGGAGGTATAAGGCATTTCAGGAGGCAGAGTGGCGTATAGAGAGTTAAAAAGGCAAGAAATTATAAGAAAATAGAAAAAAAAAATATATATATATGGATGAAGGATCTAGGGAGGGTTTCTTTAATATGGATCAGAGGGAGATTATTTATTTATATGGGATAAGCATGCGCAAACACACAGAATGTATACAAGACATTCCAATGTTACATAGAATCATACCGTATGACCTGTGTACTGCGGCATAATTACATTTCAATGATCCGACACAAGCTATAAGGAGGTGGAGGTATTTTTACTTTTCAAACAGATTTAGAAACACAATAAATTGTGTTTTGTACGTTTATTTTTAAGCTACCCAACTTTTACATGATGTAAAACATTAAACAATACAAAATAATTACTGATACCTGAAAATATAAATGATTAGCATTTTTTTTTCTTGGGATTTCAAAATTAGCAATGGATAAAAAAAAGGCGAGAAAAAACAACCTACCAATACCCAAATAGATAGCAGTACTGTGAATAAGACACGGGCAATTTCAGGGCACTTTAGCTAAATCAGTAACTACATTTGGCCATTTCTGCATTTCCATGGCAAGGATCATTCTATTCATTAATACCTTTTGACGGGAGAAGGGTTTGCGCCTCTGTTTCTTAACAAAATGCCCAACTTCATAAACATTTACTAACCACATTTAAAATCTCTTCCTGCCGTAGCTCAGAAGCCGATAACCATACCACGGAGGTGCCTTATAGCTTTGGAAGATCTTTGCCAATAATATATCAGATACTGACTAGTAAAAGGGTCAAATATAAGTCGATATGATGTTGATCCCCCATTGAATGTGCTGTCAAACTCTTTAGAATGTTAAGCAAATAAACCTAAATATATATTCTATGTCCCTTTTTCCCTATTGAGATTTAATCAGATAAAAAAAAATAATAAAAATATAAAAGAGTAGTTTCTATGGTAACTGTGCCCACTTTTTGTGTCACATGGTAATCAAGTGTTCCTGGTAAAAATTATAAAAAGAGACGACAAGGGGGTGATAGTTTAATTGAAGGAAAAAAGAATTGTTAAATTTAGCAGTAAGTGGAACAGCACCTTTAAACCGTCAAAGCAGAAGCCTGGCTACTTCATTCCTGGCAGGGCTACAAAACCTGTACACAGCGGTGGCCCTAATGACTGAAAGCACCTCCGTCCGCCACTCAGGTCTAATAGGGAACAGGTCATAGTTTAGGGCTGCACGATACCTGTCCACGAGGGCCGCATACAGGCCACCATTTTTAGGTATCTCACCGTGATCACAGGCGTGTTAATTAACAATTCACATCACTGCTGTTTTCAGGTAAGGATAATCTAGAATCTAGAAATGAACACAGCATAAACACGGTCTCTTTTGTAACACACCTCATTAAAATAGGCCCCCGATCATCAATAAAGTACTTTCACTACTTTAGTACGCATTCTGTAAAAGGATGAAAACAACTTACTTATGGAGAAGCTGCAGTAGAATGCCTCTTCCATGCTCCACCGATTGGCGTATAAAAGCAGCCAATCGGTGGCAGGAAAACGCTCCTATCAATGTCCATAGGAGCGTTTTCTGTATGTGTGTATATATATATATATATACATACATAAACACACACACAACCCTGCGACATTCACACGGAGCTGACTGGCAGGATGTATATCAGGTATCAGGGCAAATGCATATGCAAGGGGGGCGCCACGGAAATGAAAAGGGTCCACGCCGGTATCATATGAATTAAAGTGCATTTGATGGAGTGTCCCTTTAATATATTCCACTATGCAGCTGGTGTCCCCTACTGATCATTTAACAGTTTAAGTTAAACACGAGGGGTTTACACCGATCCCCACCGGACACAACGCCACGGAACAGCCACGCTGACGTTACGATATCCCAAGGAGTGCTGCTAGAGACAGCTATCACTTACTGTTTAATATTCATACCCTCTGGGTGAGCGCAGCTGAAAAGAGATACTTCTAAAAAAATGACAATTAACTGGAAGGGAAGCCGTGGAAGAGCGTAAAGGTTCGTGGAGGAATCGGTCGCCTTTAAAACACATACACGGTTTGCCTCCATCAGCTTTCAGAAGCTCGGGGTCTTCAGGACCTTACAGAAAAAAATGAGGAGGAAGAGGGCGTAATATGTACTGGTTTTAAATGGTTTATTCACTAAAGGCAGAGCCGGCAGGAGAACTATGGAATTCAATGTATAAGGAGGCATCTCGTTGATTTAACTATACATTACGCAGGGCCAGCCAAGCTCTTGTATGAAACGTACAGATTGGAGCCCTTCTAGTCCACAGTAAACGGACAAAGAGGTCCTCGAGCATCACACAAAGTGTAGCGTGTGCACATAACCTGACTTCCATACAATGAAATCATTCAAACAAAATAGATAACCCTGCACCATCCAGTTTAAAGCAGATTTTTTTTTGCCCCCTCCCCCAATCCTTTATTTTCCAGCACATGAAATAAATCAACGTCCCGGCGCTTACATTTTATGATGAGCAATACAGGTATTAGAACCCCACCTTCTTTGTAGGTGAGAAGTAGGGAGAAGCCATCGTACATTAACCCCTTAAGAACAATGGGTTGTCCTTAAACCCATTAAAAACAATGCATTGCGAGCCCGTACATGTACGCACTTTGTCACGAAGGGGTTAAGAAATATCTCCCGTATCGCTAAGTTGCTGGCTGTTGCTGATTGGTTCACGCAGCCCTGGCAAGGGAGGGAGGAAGAGAAGGGAGTTCATTTTTTTTGCACAGAACCGTAAAACACAGTGTTTGGGTGGACAAAAAAACGACAGATCTGCTTTAAGGGTACCAAGAAAAGCAATATTTATGAAACTTTCATATAAACCGGTACGATAATGTGAAGCCGCCGTACTTTCTCTTTCCTTCTCTTTAAAACAACCGTTTAGTATGCATGATACAGGTTTCAAAACGTATTTGCTTAAAGAAGTAGGATATCTAAACATTATTTGCTTAGGTATTGTACGGAATGTCTGAACAGACTTATGGAACCAAACGAAAGTTGCTATACAGGCATAAAAATGTAAAAAAAAAAAAAAAAAAGTTTTTTTTCTTTTTTTTTTTTTTAAATAGGGTTTTTTTTTCCCCAGGAAAAAAAAATTATTTTGAAATCAAAATTTGCATTTACATTTTTGATTAAAAAAAAAATCTGGATTAAAATTCTTTGATGCTTAGCAGGTACAGAAATAAAAATTACAAAGCGAAAACAAATAGCCGATTCACTGCCGCTTGTTTAACAATTCCCAGAAAAATCTTGAAGGAATGTGATTGAGATTACGAGCGAGAGAGAGAGAGTTTAGGCTTATTAGAGGATCGTAGGGTGCATACATATTACGCCAATCAGATTGGATAACATAAAAGGGGTGAGCGAAAATCGGTCGTTATTTAGATACTGATGATAAATCTTCCTTACGAAACCAAAAATGAGGCTTTTCAACCATAAAGCAGTCTCTGTTTTGGTCCAAGATGCGATTGCGGGTTTAAATAGGTAACAGATCGCGCACGCACGCACGCACGCACGCACACTAACACAGTTTGAGCAGTTGACGCTCCTACTAACTATTATCCTCTGGCGTCTCCTCTTCCTCGTTTTGGTCAGCGTCCCTCAGCGGTAGTTGGTGGCTTTTCTGGTGAGTGATCAGAGCGGATTTACGCGTAAAGCAGTCGCCGCACTCAAAGCAAAGGTAGGGCTTCTCCCGCTTGTGACTCCTCCGGTGGACCAGAAGGTGGGACCTCCGCGTGAAGGTCTTTTCGCACTTGTTACAAGCAAACGGTCTCTCCACCTTGTGGGTTTTCCGGTGCGCGTTGAGATGGGACCTCCGTAAAAAGCGCTTGCCGCACGCGCTGCACCCGAAGGGCCGTTCCCCCGTGTGCTTGGCCTGGTGCTTCACCAGAGAGGCTCGGACCACAAAGCGCTTCCCGCAGTCGCACGCGAAGGGCTTCTCCCCGGTGTGGCTCCTTGCATGCGTGACCAGGTATGACTTCTGAGAAAAGTTTTTCCCGCACTCCTTGCACGAGTAAGGCTTCTTGCCCGTGTGAGTCTTCTGGTGGCTTGCGAGGTTGGAGCTGCTGGTGAAGCATTTATCACAGTGCGGGCAAGGATACGGCCTTTCCCCGGTATGCGTCCGCTGATGCAGCACCAGATGGGAATTCCGGGTGAAGCTTTTCTCGCACATGCTGCATTTGTAGGGTTTCTCCCCGGTATGGATTATCTGGTGCCGCATATAGTTGGAGCTATCCGTGAAGCTCTTCCCACAATGTTCGCAGTTATACGGCTTTACCTCGTCGTGGGTTTTTTGGTGTTTCACCAAACTTACGTTACTCGTAAAGCTTTTTCCGCATTCGAGACACGGGAACGGCTTCTCTCCGGTGTGCGACCGGCGATGTATCACGAGGTAAGAGTTCCGTGTGAAGCCTTTCCCGCACTCAATGCACACATATAACCTCTCCCCTGTATGCGTCCTCTGGTGGACCACCAGGTACGACCGGTAGATAAAACTCTTTCCGCATTCATTGCATATGTAATTCTTCTGCTCCTTTTGGCTTAAGTACTTTTGGATGTATTTTGGTTTATCCCAAAACGATTTACCGCCGTCATTGTGTTTAGAGGTCGACGTTTCCCGCGGCTTGCTTGACTCCAGGGTTTTTGCGCCTTCGGCATTGCCGTTTTCATTAGATTTGGAACTAGCTGGGGTTAGAACTTCCTTTGATGGGGCTTCATCGGCGTTGTTAGGAACTTGGCGGTTGCTGTCTGTAGAATTACCAGTGCTGTTGCTCTCTTCCATTTCCCAACTGGCTGGGTAGATCTTAGCACCAGAATCTCCAGATTTGCTTTGAGACAAGACGGTGCAGTCTGAAAAATGAAGACGAAAGGTCCATATGATTACCAATACCACCATGACCAACGTTGGTAACAGATCTAATAGATGTGCATCGTCTGCAAGAATACATATTGTTGAAATTTAGAAATACATACTGCAGTCAGGGCGTCAAAAATAATACATTTCAGTAATAGTCATTCCACACTTAGTCTTAAGATTGATCTCCCTGTCTTCGCACAAAAGTATATGTAGGAGGCTTGGTTTGCTATCAACCTTGAGACCAGTCATGACTGCAGCTTTAATCGATTATGGACTCACCTACAGCAGGATCCCTTTCTGTGGGGAGAAAGTTCTTGTCTTCCGCCTCCTGCAGCGCCTGGGTAGCCACAGCTTCTTCTCCTTGGACATCAAGGTCTACGACGAGACATCCTGCTTGAGCATACACACGATAACGGTTACTACCACAAGTCGGACAGAGAAAGCGAGAGCAAACTGAGCCTCAGAGCGAGTGCCGGCAGTCAATACGTTTAGAACCACAATTTTTGGACCCCTAGGCAGGTATGTATTTAGGTTGCAGCCCCTTGTCCTCGTATGATGCCGTATCCCGGTACTCCACCTGAGACGGACGTGCTGCTGGAGCACAGCAAGGTATGGAGCCGATGTCAGGGATGGTTGGGGAGACCAAAGATCTTCCTTGTAGCCAGCCCATCGTTGACATAAGGGAGCCCAAACACCAAATCTGCCCCCACCCGTTCTCTGCGTTCATTCAATGTATAAAAATAAAGGACTATTAAAAAGTTTGTATGTAACAGTTCTTAAGAAGTTTTAGGCGATAGTCGCATGATCTGTTGTAAAAGTATTAATATATAATTATCTTATCCTAGTGATTAGACTTGAACAACAGTTTACAATTATTTCCAAATAAAATTGGTAAACAGACCTGTATTTCCAATTAAAAAAAAAAGGGAAGGAGGGCGCCTGTATAGGGGTATAAACGAATAGATTGTGACTTTAAGGAGTGCTTGGACCCCCGGGTAAATTACTCGGCTCCCCCAGAATGTTCCACGTCGAGAGCCATCTGTGATTGTATGACGGGTTAATAACAAATAACACAACAGTAACAAATAATATTATTTATATTGGCTTGATAATTTTAAGCAGCAGATTTTTATTTTTTTTTAAGAATACAAAACCTCGTCGCAGAGTTGGCTGTCATGCTATCATATGGAAAATGAAATTTATAAAATAATATTATATTAACCTATAAATATATATATATATACACACAAATGCTACCATTTAAACGTTTGGGGTCACTTAGAACTTTCTTTGTGAAAGAAAAGAACATTTTGTCCATTAAGATAACATGAAATGGATGAGAAACCCAGCGCAGACGGGGTTAATGTTGTAAATGATGTTGGAAACGGCTGATTTTTAATGGAATGTCTTCATAGGCGTACAGAGGCCCTTTATCACTCCCATCACTCCTTTATCACTCCTGTGTTCCAATAGCACGTTGTGTTCGCTGATCCAAGTTTAAAAGGCTAACTGATGGTTAGAAACCCTTTTTGCAAATTATGTTACAGCCAGAAATGTCAGCTGAGTGACCCCAAACTTTTGAGCGGTAGTGAATATGATATCCATGGTAACGTATACTTATTCCCAAACTCCCGTACAGGTATCTGCATCCCACCGCAGCGATGCCCAATCATCCATACGCTTCTAACGCATATACATATAGAACGAGCGCCAGAGATTTCCAGCGTGACGGGAAATATACCCAAGAATCCGAGAACAGAATCCCAATCATAAAGAACGTCCGGATCGGATTCATTCAAACGCTTCCTCTGCAACGTCAGGCCGTATAGTGTCCATAATCCATACCGTATATATATATATATATATATATATATATATATATA
>VKOC01000003.1:38477209-38489545 GCA_009364415.1 Spea multiplicata | reverse complement strand
GAGGAGGAGTGGGGATGTTTAGGAGTGGGGCAGAGACTGCTTTATATGGATGTTATGATGGATAATTACCGTACCCTGTGCTCTCTCGGTAAGACATGTTACCTGTCATTCCATATATCTGTTTATCTATGTAATATTACATTTTTTGACAATAACAATTCCAAAAAGTAAAAGGACCAGAAGTTTATGTTGTTAAATCAAATAAGGGTGGCTGCTGGCAAGTTGGGCAGTTAAGGTGCCCGGTATGTAGCGTCATGAATGAGGATGTTATCCCTGATGCTTTCAGGTCAGGATGAAAAGTTAGAAGGAGGTGGAGGAACAAAAAGGTTGTAAGAGAGAGAAGAGATAATAAAAAGTAGGCTTATTTGGTGATGTGGAATGCAGGAGTATAGGAAAGGAGCTTGAATTTGTAGTGAAGGAAGCATTCAGGTAAATATGTTTTCCTCCATAGATCCCCAGCAGCATGAGATTATCCATCTATCCATCTATCAATCATTACTTATAGCAATTTTTTATAAAAATACTTTTATTCTTGAGAAGATACCATCATATGAAAAACATGTTTACATTCATATAATGCATTCTACTATCAGTATGTGCCAATTAAATGAGTCGCTTTTATCTCCACATTCAGGTTGTATCAGTGAAAAACCAGATGTTATAACCAGGATTCAACTGGGACAGGAGCCATATGGAAAATTGGCTCAGATTGGTGAGTATTCAGAAGGTCAATCCCACATATTAACTTCAATGACTATTGATTCTTGGGGGGAAACGCTGATTTTAATGGAATCCTTCATAGCTACAGAGGCCTTTATCACTCCCATCACTTCCTGATGTTCCAATAGCCCTTTATCACTCCCATCACTCCTTGTGTGTCCAATTGGCCTTATCACTCCGCATCACTCCGTGTCCATTGGCCCTTTATTCACTCCCATCACTCCTTGTGTTCCAATAGCCCTTTATCACTCCCATCACTCCTGTGTTCATTTGGCCCTTTATCACTCCAATCACTCCTGTGTTCCAATGGTCCTTTATCGCTCCCATCACTCCTGTGTTCCAATGGCACGTTGTGTTCGCTCATCCACGTTAAAAAGGCTAATTGATTGTTAGAAAACCCTTTTGTAATTACCGTATTTGCCCGATTATAAGACGAGGTTTTTTTCAGAGCAAATGCTCTGAAAAATACCCCTCGTCTTGTAATCGGGGTCGTCTTCTAATCAGACCTCAAATAGAGGTCTGATTAGGAGACTAAGATCCAGATCCCCCACACCGCTGCAGGGGACCTGGATCCTCCTGTCTCCGCCCCATTTAAACCCCCCCGCCACACACACTTACCGGTGCTTCCTGCCGGGGCAGCGGGTTGACGTCTACGCGATGCGCGTAGACAACGTCCGCTGCACCCGGAAGGAGGTGTGCCTAGCAGCGGGGTTTGTCTGCGTCCGTCGCGTAGACATTCCCCGACTGTCAGAGATCAGAGTTCCCCGCACCGGGGAATGTATGCGGGACGGACGCATACAAACCCCCGCTGCCAACTCCACCTCCTTCCGGCTGCAGGGGAAGGAGACGGCAACCCGCTGCCCCGGCTGGAAGCACCGGTAAGAGAGGGGTGAGAGGAGTGATAGGGGAGAGAGGGGAGAGGGGGGAGGGGAGAGTGTGTGTGTGTGTTGGGGGGGCATAGTGCATTTCTGGAATGCCTTATACCCCTATATGCCACTCTGGCATTTAGGGGGTTAAAATGCATATTATGGGGCAGAGTGGCATATAGGGGGGTATAAGGCATTTCAGGAGGCAGAGTGGCGTTAAAGGGGCATTTAATAGAGCACCCTGCCTCCTGAAATGCCTTATACCTCCCTATATGCCACTCTGCCCCATAATATGCCTTTTAACCCCCTAAATGCCAGAGTGGCATATAGGGGTATAAGGCATTTCTGGAGGCAGAGTGCTCTATACAATGCCTTTTAACTCCCTTAATGCCACTCTGCCTCCTGAATGCCTTACACCTCCCTATATGCCACTCTGCTCCATAATATGCCTTTTAACCCCCTAAATGCCAGAATGGTATATAGGGGTATAAGGCATTTCTGGAGGCAGAGTGGCACATAGGGGGTCAAAAGGCATACCATGGGGCACAGTGGCATATAGAGGGTTAAAAGGCATATCATGGGCCACAGTGCCATATTGGAGTGGCAAGCCAGGGGGCAGATGTGCGTAACTGGGGGACAGGTTGGAAAATACAAGGAAATAAAAACAAAAAAAATATTTTTCTCAATCATAGCTTTTATTTTAAAAAAAAGTTTACATGAATTAACATTTACTGGTAAAACTTTTTTTCCTTTTGGGGTCGTCTAAGTTAATATTCAGATTTTGGGGGGTCGTCTTATAATCAGGGTCGTCTTATAATCGAGCAAATACGGTATGTTACAGCTAGAAATGTCCTTGTTTTCCCATGAAAACAGTTCAGTGACCCCCAAACGTTTGAACGGTAGTGTATGATACTCCCCCATTAATAGGTTTTTATTAAAGGAACAGTCCTAAAAACCAAAAAAAGAAAAACATGATAGGATTCATCCTTTAATATATATTCAAATTGGGGAAGAAAACATTTTATACGAGGATTTGAAGATGCTTAGATTTGGTATAATTAATGAGAAGACCTGTCTAAACATCGGTGTGATCCATTCTCTCCGGCAGGTCCCGAGGTTGAGATTAAGGAAGAACAGCACTGTGCACCTCTGGTACCGGATGTTAGTAACCGGCATACACAGTACTGGTATGTAGAGAAAACCACGTGCAGACGGCTGCCTTACAACATGAAGAAGCTACGAGAAGCCCCGTTTCTACGTCCGGATCGTAAGCGTGAAAGAGAATGCTTGGAAATGACGTTTGCGACCCTATGTGATCCACTGTATCACGATGGCGACGTCCCCCCGGTACATGTAAATAGCACAGCAACGGAAAACCAGTATGGAACCATCGCGTGGGACGGTGTCACTGGGAAAACGGTAACCGACAGCCGTCCCCATTCAGCAGAAAAACCTTTCGCTTGCACAGATTGCGGGAAAGGATTTAATCGCAGCTCCCATCTGCTACGGCACAAAAGGATTCACGTGGGCGAAAGGCCGTTTTTCTGCGATAAATGCGGAAAGAGCTTCGTTGACAGTTCCCAGCTTGTCGTCCACAAGAGGACCCACACCGGAGAGAAGCCGTACACGTGTCGCAGCTGCGAGAAGAGCTTCATATGTAAGCTGCACCTGGTGCGCCACCAGCGGTCTCACACGGGAGAGAGGCCGTACGTCTGTAATAAATGCGGAAAGGGCTTCTCCCAGAGCTCCAACCTTCTGACGCACTCGCGAACTCACACGGGAGAGAAGCCGTACTCCTGCGGCCAGTGCGGAAAGCGCTTTATGCGGAGGTCGCACGTCGTCCGGCATCAGCGGATACACACCGGCGAGGGGCCTTACGCTTGCGCCGAATGCGGGAAAAGCTTCACGGAAAGCTCGGCGCTGCTCAAACACCAAAGGACGCACACGGGCGAGAAACCCTACTCCTGCAGCCAGTGTCCAAAAAGCTTCATGGATAAGTCCTCTCTCGCCAATCACCTGCGGACTCACACGGGCGAGAGGCCCTATCCGTGCGGGGACTGCGGGAAGACCTTCTCGCACAGCTCGGCCCTGGTAAAGCACCGGCGGACCCACACCGGGGAGAAGCCGTACGTCTGCGGCCAGTGCGGGAAAAGCTTCTCTCAGACCTCGGCGCTGGTCAACCATCAGCGCACGCACACAGGGGAGAAACCGTTCTCCTGCGCAGACTGCGGCAAATGTTTCACGCAAACCTCGTCTTTGGTGAAACACCAGAGGACGCACACGGGGGAGAGGCCGTACACGTGTCCTCAGTGCGGGAAGAGCTTCACGTACAGCTCGGTTCTTCTTAAGCACCAACGGACCCATAAAAAGGAGATGCAGTGTACCTAAAGCATTCTGAGAAAGTCCATAACGGAAGTGATACAACATGGCGCTCTTATGGCCATTCGTAAGCTCCAGAATAAAACATATGCAATTCTCTATAACCTGAATCGTCCTTCTTCTTCTTCTTAAAAAAAGGGAACGCGGTCACGTCACCGGAGCTTTATGTTGTATTGGTCGGGGGGATGGTTGGGACCCGTCTATTCTGTTGTCCTACCAGGCTGCTTGAGAGGTGAAGCTTAGGCTACATGTGGTCCCGACATATGAACGTATAGGGAAGGGAATCCTGATGAAGGCACAGATCTCTCTGTTCCCCGCTAGACCACAACATATATTAACCAAAACGGGGAAAAAAGATGGGTAACAATTAAAATGTAGCTTTTAGGAATTGCTACTAAAATAATACCGTAGGTAGACCAGAACCATTCTGAAACCACTGTAGCTAGGTATGTATAGATCAAAAGACACCCCCTACAAAGCTTTTCATTTCTCAACGACAAGTGCACATTAACTACATAACATACAGCATACCAGTCAACAGTCCTCAATTTCCTGGGATAGTCTTGTTTTTTTGGGGGTCTGTTCCGGCATAAGAATACTTCCTATGCCCAGTGCATTACACTATGCACGAGCAGCATTGCTTTTTTAACTGTGTATGGTTGGGAGACACAGCCTAAATGCTTGTAAATGAGCTTCGAACTACACCTGAACCGTGTAGCCTAGAGCTCGACGCTGCAGGGTCAGGCGGAGTGTGTGGCTCCGCCCCCTCTGTCCCGGGAATCCAGGAGTAGGCATACAGGCGTACCTGGGAACGCTCGGGGTTTGGTGCCTCACCTCCAGGTTGTGTGTGTGTGGGGGTTGTTGCGACACACCTCGCAAAGGAGAGGGGGCTCTGGGGAGCTGGACCCAGGAAGTTCCCCCGATACGCCTTGAGCTCACCCTGAAGCAAAGTCAAGATGAAGAAAATGTTCAGTTTTCATGCAAACTCATACAGGCCCTGACTAGCCATATGACAAACTGGCCTTAAAGTGCCAGGAGCTCTTCCCAGTCCAGCCCTGGACTTCTACATTATATTATATATATATATATATATATATATATAACTATATATATATATATATATATATATATATATATATATGAGGAAATTACCTTTATTGGCTAACTGGAGTATAATAGATTGCAAGCCTTTGAGGCCATCTAGGTCTCTCCTTCAGGCATATTATAGCTTCCAATCTATTATACTTTAGTTAGTTAGTTAGTCAACTAGACTAGAGATTCACTCTATTGGACTGCGTTGACCCCAAACATGCTCATGGGTTTTTAGTTGGGGGTGCATAAATAGAAATACATAATATAACACAAGGCTTTGTATTTCAAGCACAGCAAACGGTATGGCCGGTTCTGCTGCTGGTTTGATACTTTTTAGCTGCACACCGTAACCTCCACCAAATGACTCGCATAACGGTGACAGGCGTTATTCGCATTTTGACTTCTGTGTTTAGAGCTCGGGTTTACACGTCATCCGGCCACGCAGATGTTCTTCCAGCAGCGTGCGTAGTGACGTAGCACGCACTCGCTTGAGGCCTGCATTGAGATCTGAATCCGGGACCTCGAGTGAGGAGCAGAGCCGAACAAACAGTCTTAGCGATGAGTAAAAGGAAGGCCCCCCAGGAGTCCCCGAATGAAGGGATAACGGACTTTCTCACAGGTGACGGCTCCGTGATTGTGTTATTACTAGAGAGACGCCGAGGCGGGGAAATTCCGTGTCTGCGTGCAGAGAGAGGGGCGAATGAATACAATGGGCCTTGTTAAGAAACCAGTCCACCGGCAGTGATATTAATAAATAATATTATTCATACTATTCAGTGGGGACGTTGCATGGTTTCCATGGTGATTGTTCTCTCTACATTTAGAACTCTGCCAAATTGCTTTTATATACGTATAACCCAAGACATGGCTCCTGCTATCTAAACACCCTGTCGGTTCCTCGTTCTCTGTCCCAACAGGCATATGCATCGAAGGGGTTAATGTGGGCTATTTCTAGATTGTAAGCTCTTTTTGAGCAGGGTCCTTCTCGCCTTTTGCTTCTGTGAACCCAAATGGTTACGTTGTCCCTTCCCCTGTTTATACGATGGCGCCGTATGCAGCGATACATTGTGTTGTTTGCTTGTGGTCCGTGTTCTGCCATTCTTTGTCTGTGCAGGTAGGAATAACCCTGCTGGTAACCGTTATTATCTTAGAGGTAATGTAAGGAAGTCGACAAGTGGAACAGCCTCCCAGCAGAAGTGGTATAGGCTAATTATCTCCGATAATAGAAACACGCATGGGGCTGGTGTAAACCGTTCCTGAAAGTAAGACGAGACCAACTACTGATTAAGGTCCGAGTCTTTAGATCAGGAAAAACGGGCGGACCGGACAGCCGAATGGATCCGATCTGCCTGTAAATTCGATGCTCGGTTGAACGACTGCTTGGAATCCTCTTGTGATTAATAAAGAAATAACCGGGAGCCGCCCGCGAGACTCGGTCTGATTGACCAAAAACTACCGTAAATTTGTTTCCTGCCCATTCTGTTCGGACGAAATTTAGAGAACTGTTTCCTTTCTGTAATGAAACTCGTTTGCGCTCTGGGTGCCTCCTCGTGTGTGGGGGGGTGTCTGGCTGCCTCTTCGCGGGCGGGCTCGCTGTCGCTGTCTCCTCGCGGGCGGGCTCGCTGCTGTCTCTTGTTCTCCTCCGGCAGAGAGCTCGCTGTCGCTGTCTCCTGCCATACTACACATCGCAGGTGCTCACTGTCACTGTGCTCGCTCGGCGGCGCGGGCTCTCTGCTTCGCTGTGTGCTCCGCTCGCGGGCGGGCTCATGCTTGCTCTCGTCTGCCTCTCGCGGCGGTGCTCGCTGTTCGCTGTCTCTCCGTGCGGGTACATAGAGAACAAAGTGTCGCTGTTCTCCTCGCGGCGGGCTCGCTGTTCCGCTGTTCTCCTCCGCGGCGGGCTGACCTGTCGCTGTTCTCCTCGCGGGCGGGCTCGCTGTCGCTGCCTCCTCTTGCGGGCGGGCTCAGCCTGTCGCTGTTCCTCCTCGCGGCGGCTCGCTGTCGCTGTTCTCCGCGGGCGGGCGACTGTCGCTGTCTCCTCGCGGTGCCCGGGCTCGCTGCCGTGTCTCCTCGCGGGCGGGCTCGCTTGTCGCTGTCTCCCGCGGGCGCGGCTGGACTGATCGCTGTCTCCCGCGCGGCGGGTCGGACTGTCGCTGTCTCCTCGCGGGCGCGGTGACTGTCGCTGTCTCCTCGCGGGCGGGCTCGCTGTCGCTGTCTCCTCGCGGGCGGGCTCGCTGTCTCCTCGCAGGCGGGCTCGCTGTCACTGTCTCCCTACCTTCTCCTCTGACCGCTTCCACGTTCCTGTCTCTTTGTTTTCCTGTCTTCTTTCTTCGCTTCTCCCTGGTATAATCTTCTGTATACTATTCCTGTGTGTATATATGTGTGTGTATATATATATATATGTAGGTGTATATATGTGTATGTACATATGTATATGTTGTGT
Organism: Spea multiplicata; assembly: GCA_009364415.1. NCBI lineage: Eukaryota > Metazoa > Chordata > Amphibia > Anura > Pelobatidae > Spea > Spea multiplicata. Next base: position 38,482,048 of record VKOC01000003.1, on the reverse strand, counting down.
CATCAGTATGGCCACGGTCAGTACCGGCTCCTCTTCTTTCATTGCCTGTGTGCGTCTCCGATTCAGGATTCCGGTTGTAGCGAGTAGAACAGGGGTGTCCAACCTGCGATCCTCCAGCTGCTGCAGGACTACATCTCCCACCCTCCTCAGCCAGCCCCTTAGCTGAAAGGGCATTATGGGACATGTAGTCCTGCAGCAGCTGGAGGGCCGCAGCTCAGAGTAGAGTCTGAGGATCGTTCTGCTGATACCGCAGCCACGGACGCTCTGGATGTCCCTGGAAGTTTAAATTAATCAACGTTCATTTCTCTTTTCAGAACTGGCCAATTACGAGCGCAATGTGAACAGAGCCATCCATAAGTACAACGCGTACCGGTAAGACCAATCAAGCAGCCAATCACGGCAAGAATAATCACATTATGAAGGATCCTCTTCTGTGTCAGGAAAAGGCTTTATTTATTGTTTTTTTTTTTTTTCTTGTTTTGGAAGAATTCATACTTTTAAGTTCCCACAGAATACTTAAATATACACTCGTCTTCAGAGGGACGTCAGCGGCATTAGACATTTTTCTTTTAATGGGGGCACAGCGCGGTTACGTTTCTATTCTTGCCCAGTATGAATTAGACTCACTGATTAACACGCGTGTGATTGCCTGCTTTGTGTGAAGTTCAGCATCCTGGCGCCGTCTGCTCATCATGTGCCAAAGTATGTCGTTAACGCAGAACGTGACGTTCCTCTGTCAATGATCTCCAAGGCCTGAAGTTCCGATTTTATAGATAAATCGCTCAAGTTTTGTCCGGTACCCACACGTATAGTGCTGGACTTAAATGGACAGATTCATGTCACCGACATTAAAGAAAAGTACATATTGAATGCAGATGTGCTGTGGGGAGGGGGGGGTCCAAATACATACATTTGCAAAAGCCGAAGCCCAAAAATGTAAAGTGACGATCCGCTGTCATGCATGGTAGATTATTGTATAATTATGCTTAACTGATTGCAAAAATAATTGCTATAACGTCAGCACTTAATTAGGCTATAATTAGGAATAGATGTGAGTTGCTTCTTTTTGTTTTAATAATACATTAATATTAGTTTGATGGTACTATATAAATCAATAAATATATATATATTTTCTTTTTTTTACAGAAAAGCTGCGTCTGTGATTTCTAAGTACCCCACAAAAATCAAGAGTGGGACAGAAGCAAAAAAGCTGGTGAGGACCAAGATGTTTCCTTCTCAAAGCACCTTAGTCTAAGATTTTAAACTAAAAGGATGGTAAAAGGGGCTAATTGATCCCGTGCGAGTGAGCGAACCGTATGCAATGTCACAAACGTGAGGGGTTTATTCACTAAAACAGGCGTTTACAATGATGGGGCAACCACAGTGAGCTTCTCCTGGAAGAAGTTTAAGGACATAGAGAGTCCCTGGAAGTCATCTCGCCTATTAAACTACGCGTTATGCAGGGCCAGCTCAGGCCCTTCCTGCAGGATAATCGAATATCAAGTCCCGCAAACAGTGGCTTTGTTCAAAATACCCCAGAGAGAACGATTAAATATAAGATGCACACCGCGATGTATTTATACAGTGTACCACCCTATACCCGCTAGAGCTAATCACAGAACTTTCAAGCCAAACAACGTGGTTTTATGTCATTCTGCAGGATGGCGTTGGAGCCAAGATAGCAGAGAAGATCGACGAGTTTCTGGCCACCGGAAAACTGCGCAAGCTTGAAAAGGTAAAACATCTCTAATGGATCCGCAGCGATTGCTAAACAATAGCGGTGTAATGGCGTTTTCGGTCCCACTACTTACCCGCTCAGTATGGCCGCATTCTGGAAGGAGCGTAAGCGTCTCTGTCGCTTTATCAAACCACATAAAAGCCGTCTGCTTCCTCCTGTAGATTCGACAAGATGATACAAGCTCGTCAATTAATCTGTTAACAAGGGTCAGCGGTATCGGGTGAGTACCGTCATTCCGAATTTTCCCTTTATTTATATTTTATCTGTCCGGTGCAGCTTCGCATTGATTATGATTAATACAATGTGAGTTTGGAACTATTTCACGCTTTCAAGGTTTAACTGGTAGTTATTTTTTTATGGCATTTGTAGGTTTTTCTTTAATAAACACGACCAGTTGGCCAACTTTATTTCATAGCTTAATGCCGACACTTGCATTGTTAACACATATCCTGTGCCCTGCGAGTGTCGTTGGGATGTATGGCCATCTGTCACATGGATTGCTTGCTAGACATGAATCAATCCAGGTTAGTCTGGAACTAGTGACCCCGTACCGGTAAACCTATAGACAATAAGAGAATCATGTTATTGGTTAACATATTGAATATGTGTCTTGTGCGACAGGCCGGCTGCTGCTCGGAAACTGGTGGAAGAAGGAATTAAGAGTTTAGAAGGTGAGTCGGTTATTGATTAGAGTTTATGAGGGTATCATCGGTTTTAATACAAGGGCAGGGGATGGGTCAGCATGTGATATAAGTCAGATAGTGGATGCCAGCATCGCCTTATTCATTTTATCCCTCAGCCTTCTTAAATTTAATTTATATATATATATATATATATATATATATATGAAGTCAAGTTACAATTGCACACCAACCACTGCTTATCTGCCCAGTGCCAAATAACTGTAGCAATCAATCATATAGAATCCAATGATAGTTACCGGCACTCCAGGGACTTCTTATAAATAATGACACAAAACCTCCAATTTTCTGGTCAACGTTTCAGTCTATTTTATTGTAGATTTTCATCAGGAAAGCAGGATATGTCCTGATGAAAGTCTACAATAAAATAGACTGAAACGTTGACCAGAAAATTGGAGGTTTTGTGTCATTATTTATAAGAAGTCCCTGGAGTGCCGGTAACTATCATTGGATTCTATATATAATATATATATAATGTCAAAAGGAGCATCAATAATATCACATTACAGGGATTGGGCAAACAGATACATAGTATGCATGTGTGTGTGTGTGTATATATATATGTGTATATGTATATATATATATATATAATGACTGATAAATAAATTAGACAGATAAGCAACAAGTAAACTCACGATATCGGCGTGTGCACAGAACACTTAGCTTACAACATTATTAACCACCATCGGTCAACTTATTGGGATAGGATCTTATATTTTAATGGCTGTGCTTCTACCAGAATATGTACCTCCACGTGTGTTTTGGTCTGTATATATATATATATATATTATATATATATACATATATACACACACACACACCAAGTCGATCTCTTTTCCATCTCCTTCTTAGATCTCCGGAATAACCAGCACAAGTTGAATCATCATCAAAAGATTGGATTGAAGTGAGTATCTGCTTTCTGAAATGTCCTTGTTTGCCATGGAAACAGTAAAGTGACCCCAAACTTTTGAGTGTGTGTGTATATAATATAACATATACATTTCCAGAGGACATGATCCAAACCCAGAGCATTGTGATGTGATATTGGTTTATATCATTTTCCCTCTAGATATTTTGAAGATTTTGAGATGCGCATCCCCCGCAGCGAGTTGCTCCAGATGCAGGTATAGCTGTTTTTTTTAGATCTTCCATACATTGCGCGCATTTGTTTACCACACAAGCGTGCAGGCTGCATTCATTTAGCTTGCGTTCACGGCTAAGATGTAAATAATTCACATACACACGCCACTTGTTGCCCGAGCTCGTCTATGCGCATTCACCCTCTTCATTCCTTTACCTAACATCCGCTTCAAGACCCCAGCTTGGCATGTCGGTGAGGGACCGGCATGTCGGTGAGGGACCGGCATGTCGGTGAGGGACCGGCATGTCGGTGAGGGACCGGCATGTCGGTGAGGGACCGGCATGTCGGTGAGGGACCGGCATGTCGGTGAGGGACCGGCATGTCGGTGAGGGACCGGCATGTCGGTGAGGGACCAGGCTGTCAGAAATGCTAAATAGAAGGTTTCAGAAAGGCTTCCCAACGATGCCTCTCAGCAGATGAATCTGTAGTATCCTCCAGGCTCCATTCAGTCCATTAGGATTTCCACAGGACTTGATTCACAAGCAGATCTGTGCGATTTCACACCGGTGAAGAAACGTCAATGTTTTATCCAAACCGTCAGGGTGTCTGCAGGTACATTTTTCAGTGATACGGCTCTCTCTGTTTTTAGGATATTGTGCTAAAAAAGCTGAACGAATTGGATCCAGAGTACATCGGCACAGTGTGTGGAAGCTTCAGGCGAGGTAAGCACTTCTGAGCCTTGTCTGGTTTCTGTTTTCCTGTCAAATATGAAGGTTAGTGCCATACTTTACATTCATACTCATGACAGGAACGTGTGTGTGTGCTTTATTCTATATATATATATATACTATATATATATATATATATAATGGCTAATGTAAGTAAATTGAGTCATCGCAAGGAGTCTTTTATTATCTGTAACATTACTCTGGCGTCACGCTAAGTTATTGGAATCTCCAGAAGCCCGTCGGACGTGGTCCGTTTCATTGGCAGATTTTCTGTCCTTTCTAACCTTTTTTTAATCTCATTGCTTCTCCTCAGGTGCGGAGTCCAGTGGGGATATGGATATCCTGCTAACGCATCCGGATTTCACGTCAGAGTCTGCCAAACAGGTCGCTAGCCGAGGAACGTCTTCGTTTGGGGGAACTTAAATTATAACAAAAAACAAACAAACAAACAAAAAAAACTAATACTGGAACATACTGTCTTTGTGTTTAAATCCACAGCCGCACCTGTTGCACCAGGTAGTTCAGTCCTTGGAGGATTGTGGATTCATTACAGACACGCTGGTGAAAGGAGACACCAAATTCATGGTAAGA
>VKOC01000003.1:38453109-38468141 GCA_009364415.1 Spea multiplicata | reverse complement strand
TGTCTCCTCGCGGGCGGGCTCGCTGTCGCTGTCTCCTCGCGGGCGGGCTCGCTGTCTCCTCGCAGGCGGGCTCGCTGTCACTGTCTCCCTACCTTCTCCTCTGACCGCTTCCACGTTCCTGTCTCTTTGTTTTCCTGTCTTCTTTCTTCGCTTCTCCCTGGTATAATCTTCTGTATACTATTCCTGTGTGTATATATGTGTGTGTATATATATATATATGTAGGTGTATATATGTGTATGTACATATGTATATGTTGTGTCATCAGTATGGCCACGGTCAGTACCGGCTCCTCTTCTTTCATTGCCTGTGTGCGTCTCCGATTCAGGATTCCGGTTGTAGCGAGTAGAACAGGGGTGTCCAACCTGCGATCCTCCAGCTGCTGCAGGACTACATCTCCCACCCTCCTCAGCCAGCCCCTTAGCTGAAAGGGCATTATGGGACATGTAGTCCTGCAGCAGCTGGAGGGCCGCAGCTCAGAGTAGAGTCTGAGGATCGTTCTGCTGATACCGCAGCCACGGACGCTCTGGATGTCCCTGGAAGTTTAAATTAATCAACGTTCATTTCTCTTTTCAGAACTGGCCAATTACGAGCGCAATGTGAACAGAGCCATCCATAAGTACAACGCGTACCGGTAAGACCAATCAAGCAGCCAATCACGGCAAGAATAATCACATTATGAAGGATCCTCTTCTGTGTCAGGAAAAGGCTTTATTTATTTTTTTTTTTTTTTTTTTCTTGTTTTGGAAGAATTCATACTTTTAAGTTCCCACAGAATACTTAAATATACACTCGTCTTCAGAGGGACGTCAGCGGCATTAGACATTTTTCTTTTAATGGGGGCACAGCGCGGTTACGTTTCTATTCTTGCCCAGTATGAATTAGACTCACTGATTAACACGCGTGTGATTGCCTGCTTTGTGTGAAGTTCAGCATCCTGGCGCCGTCTGCTCATCATGTGCCAAAGTATGTCGTTAACGCAGAACGTGACGTTCCTCTGTCAATGATCTCCAAGGCCTGAAGTTCCGATTTTATAGATAAATCGCTCAAGTTTTGTCCGGTACCCACACGTATAGTGCTGGACTTAAATGGACAGATTCATGTCACCGACATTAAAGAAAAGTACATATTGAATGCAGATGTGCTGTGGGGAGGGGGGGGTCCAAATACATACATTTGCAAAAGCCGAAGCCCAAAAATGTAAAGTGACGATCCGCTGTCATGCATGGTAGATTATTGTATAATTATGCTTAACTGATTGCAAAAATAATTGCTATAACGTCAGCACTTAATTAGGCTATAATTAGGAATAGATGTGAGTTGCTTCTTTTTGTTTTAATAATACATTAATATTAGTTTGATGGTACTATATAAATCAATAAATATATATATATTTTCTTTTTTTTACAGAAAAGCTGCGTCTGTGATTTCTAAGTACCCCACAAAAATCAAGAGTGGGACAGAAGCAAAAAAGCTGGTGAGGACCAAGATGTTTCCTTCTCAAAGCACCTTAGTCTAAGATTTTAAACTAAAAGGATGGTAAAAGGGGCTAATTGATCCCGTGCGAGTGAGCGAACCGTATGCAATGTCACAAACGTGAGGGGTTTATTCACTAAAACAGGCGTTTACAATGATGGGGCAACCACAGTGAGCTTCTCCTGGAAGAAGTTTAAGGACATAGAGAGTCCCTGGAAGTCATCTCGCCTATTAAACTACGCGTTATGCAGGGCCAGCTCAGGCCCTTCCTGCAGGATAATCGAATATCAAGTCCCGCAAACAGTGGCTTTGTTCAAAATACCCCAGAGAGAACGATTAAATATAAGATGCACACCGCGATGTATTTATACAGTGTACCACCCTATACCCGCTAGAGCTAATCACAGAACTTTCAAGCCAAACAACGTGGTTTTATGTCATTCTGCAGGATGGCGTTGGAGCCAAGATAGCAGAGAAGATCGACGAGTTTCTGGCCACCGGAAAACTGCGCAAGCTTGAAAAGGTAAAACATCTCTAATGGATCCGCAGCGATTGCTAAACAATAGCGGTGTAATGGCGTTTTCGGTCCCACTACTTACCCGCTCAGTATGGCCGCATTCTGGAAGGAGCGTAAGCGTCTCTGTCGCTTTATCAAACCACATAAAAGCCGTCTGCTTCCTCCTGTAGATTCGACAAGATGATACAAGCTCGTCAATTAATCTGTTAACAAGGGTCAGCGGTATCGGGTGAGTACCGTCATTCCGAATTTTCCCTTTATTTATATTTTATCTGTCCGGTGCAGCTTCGCATTGATTATGATTAATACAATGTGAGTTTGGAACTATTTCACGCTTTCAAGGTTTAACTGGTAGTTATTTTTTTATGGCATTTGTAGGTTTTTCTTTAATAAACACGACCAGTTGGCCAACTTTATTTCATAGCTTAATGCCGACACTTGCATTGTTAACACATATCCTGTGCCCTGCGAGTGTCGTTGGGATGTATGGCCATCTGTCACATGGATTGCTTGCTAGACATGAATCAATCCAGGTTAGTCTGGAACTAGTGACCCCGTACCGGTAAACCTATAGACAATAAGAGAATCATGTTATTGGTTAACATATTGAATATGTGTCTTGTGCGACAGGCCGGCTGCTGCTCGGAAACTGGTGGAAGAAGGAATTAAGAGTTTAGAAGGTGAGTCGGTTATTGATTAGAGTTTATGAGGGTATCATCGGTTTTAATACAAGGGCAGGGGATGGGTCAGCATGTGATATAAGTCAGATAGTGGATGCCAGCATCGCCTTATTCATTTTATCCCTCAGCCTTCTTAAATTTAATTTATATATATATATATATATAAGTCCAAGAGTTTACAATTGCACACCAACCACTGCTTATCTGCCCAGTGCCAAATAACTGTAGCAATCAATCATATAGAATCCAATGATAGTTACCGGCACTCCAGGGACTTCTTATAAATAATGACACAAAACCTCCAATTTTCTGGTCAACGTTTCAGTCTATTTTATTGTAGATTTTCATCAGGAAAGCAGGATATGTCCTGATGAAAGTCTACAATAAAATAGACTGAAACGTTGACCAGAAAATTGGAGGTTTTGTGTCATTATTTATAAGAAGTCCCTGGAGTGCCGGTAACTATCATTGGATTCTATATATAATATATATATAATGTCAAAAGGAGCATCAATAATATCACATTACAGGGATTGGGCAAACAGATACATAGTATGCATGTGTGTGTGTGTGTGTGTATATATGTGTATATGTATATATATATATATATAATGACTGATAAATAAATTAGACAGATAAGCAACAAGTAAACTCACGATATCGGCGTGTGCACAGAACACTTAGCTTACAACATTATTAACCACCATCGGTCAACTTATTGGGATAGGATCTTATATTTTAATGGCTGTGCTTCTACCAGAATATGTACCTCCACGTGTGTTTTGGTCTGTATATATATATATATATATATATATATATATATATATATACATATATACACACACACACACCAAGTCGATCTCTTTTCCATCTCCTTCTTAGATCTCCGGAATAACCAGCACAAGTTGAATCATCATCAAAAGATTGGATTGAAGTGAGTATCTGCTTTCTGAAATGTCCTTGTTTGCCATGGAAACAGTAAAGTGACCCCAAACTTTTGAGTGTGTGTGTATATAATATAACATATACATTTCCAGAGGACATGATCCAAACCCAGAGCATTGTGATGTGATATTGGTTTATATCATTTTCCCTCTAGATATTTTGAAGATTTTGAGATGCGCATCCCCCGCAGCGAGTTGCTCCAGATGCAGGTATAGCTGTTTTTTTTTTTAGATCTTCCATACATTGCGCGCATTTGTTTACCACACAAGCGTGCAGGCTGCATTCATTTAGCTTACGTTCACGGCTAAGATGTAAATAATTCACACACACACGCCACTTGTTGCCCGAGCGCGTCTATGCGCATTCACCCTCTTCATTCCTTTACCTAACATCCGCTTCAAGACCCCAGCTTGGTATGTCGGTGAGGGACCGTCATGTCGGTGAGGGACCAGGCTGTCAGAAATGCTAAATAGAAGGTTTCAGAAAGGCTTCCCAACGATGCCTCTCAGCAGATGAATCTGTAGTATCCTCCAGGCTCCATTCAGTCCATTCGGATTTCCACAGGACTTGATTCACAAGCAGATCTGTGCGATTTCACACCGGTGAAGAAACGTCAATGTTTTATCCAAACCGTCAGGGTGTCTGCAGGTACATTTTTCAGTGATACGGCTCTCTCTGTTTTTAGGATATTGTGCTAAAAAAGCTGAACGAATTGGATCCAGAGTACATCGGCACAGTGTGTGGAAGCTTCAGGCGAGGTAAGCACTTCTGAGCCTTGTCTGGTTTCTGTTTTCCTGTCAAATATGAAGGTTAGTGCCATACTTTACATTCATACTCATGACAGGAACGTGTGTGTGTTTATTTATATATATTATATTATATATATATATATAATGGCTAATGTAAGTAAATTGAGTCATCGCAAGGAGTCTTTTATTATCTGTAACATTACTCTGGCGTCACGCTAAGTTATTGGAATCTCCAGAAGCCCGTCGGACGTGGTCCGTTTCATTGGCAGATTTTCTGTCCTTTCTAACCTTTTTTTAATCTCATTGCTTCTCCTCAGGTGCGGAGTCCAGTGGGGATATGGATATCCTGCTAACGCATCCGGATTTCACGTCAGAGTCTGCCAAACAGGTCGCTAGCCGAGGAACGTCTTCGTTTGGGGGAACTTAAATTATAACAAAAAACAAACAAACAAACAAAAAAAACTAATACTGGAACATACTGTCTTTGTGTTTAAATCCACAGCCGCACCTGTTGCACCAGGTAGTTCAGTCCTTGGAGGATTGTGGATTCATTACAGACACGCTGGTGAAAGGAGACACCAAATTCATGGTAAGAATGGTAACCAAAGGAGCCGACTAACTAAGCTGCATTCCTACGATGCTAAGTTTATGTGATATATTATTATTTTATACATATTATAAAATTATATGAAATATATATATGTTTTGTTTTGCTGCAGGGTGTTTGCCAGCTCCCAGCTGAAGAAGACAAAGTGTATCCGTTCCGCAGAATTGATATCAGGTAATATTAAGCCCTCTGGATGATGGCCACCTCTGTGAAGTCCTTGAAGGTCATTCTAGGGATAAGTCCTTGGGTCCACAGTTTGCTTCCCCGATGTGTGCATCCGCTCACCACTTTTTCTGCTAATCATACCCTTTGTTCTCTTCCCATCTCAGGCTGATTCCAAAGGACCAGTATTACTGCGGCGTGCTGTATTTCACTGGTAGTGATATCTTTAATAAGAACATGCGCACCCACGCTCTGGAGAAAGGCTTCACCTTGAATGAGTACACACTGCGTCCTCTAGGAGTCACAGGTCGGTTCCAAAGTTATGAAGAAACTAGGCGACTTCGTAGAGAAGAGGTTTCCTTCGAGGCTAGGAGCCAGAGTATTGTCTTTGCAGACAGAACACGTTACAAACTTTAACCCATACAGATTTGTGGATTTTTCCAAGTGTTACAGATTTGGCGTTAATTCACAAATCTGCCCTCGTTTACTAATTTCCCTGGACCCGAAAAGATGAATATTTTAGCTCCCCGTGTTAATGATCGGCCCCGACGAGCTTCTCCTGCAAGAAGAGCCGAGCTGTCTTGGTGTAATGTTCGACATTTCTTTCAACTCTCCAGAATGATTTAAATAAAACCATTATCTGGGGCTGTCCATCGAGGCCGTTGCCCTTCGTTAGGAATGTTCAACCTAATGTCTGTTAAGTAAATAGACCCCAATGACCTAGGGTCCTATCTAGAGCTTTCATTTCCCAAGAGTCGTCTTTTCTGGCCGGAACTAGAAGAAATGATTGTTGTCCTTCATGAAAGACCAGCAGCCTTGAGTGTCTCCTGCAAATGACTCCCATTTGTGTTTGGGATACGGAGAAGGTATTCGTAGTTCTGGAAATGCAATGCCTGACCTCCTGTATAACTGACCGTCGTCTCCTCTGTCTCCTTACAGGAATAGCTGGGGAACCCCTCTTGATAGAAAGCGAGAAAGACATCTTTGATTACATTCAATACAAGTACCGGGAACCAAAGGAACGCAGCGAGTGACCCTTAGGCCTTTGCACCGGTTTGATTTACCTAGCTGTGTCATGGCCATAGTCCATCAGTAAAGGCAAACTCCGGTTATTTTGCTGATCTTTGATGGGGTCCTAAAACCGAGAGGCATGTTGTGTATTACCGTGTGCATGTTTGTGATTAGCTGTAACTTTGCTGGGATGTATGTTATTATGTGATGATGAAAGAGCGTCCCGTTTCCTTTCAAGGGGATTTTACGTCAATCATGATTATTTTACCTGAAAACCAATCACAGTACCAAGAACCCCCCCCGTAAAAAGAAACGTAGGAATTCATGCCTATAAGACACCCTGTGAATATTGTATTTATTACGAAGGCATCTCATTTTTGGGCAGCTCCTTTTGCTTTTATTTAAAAAAAACAAACAAACCAAAAAACCATTTGTTTACATATATTACAGTATTTTAAGTGAATTTTATTTTTTTTAATTGTTAAATAAGGGCCGGTTACTAAACATTTCAGTACATAGATTTACTAGACTCAAAGATTTCTGAGATGGCTTCGAGGTCCAGCACATTGAGAGAGTTAACTCTTTGTGTTAAGATTTTGTTTGGGGTGCGTTAAGTGGAAATCGTCACAATTGAAACATACTGTAATGGTAAGAGATGTATAATTATTTACTGGCTACGTATGGCGGTGTGCTGGCCCTTTAGGCAGCAGCGATTGGCATAAGCGGCCGCTAATGGTACGCACTGACTTGTGCATCATATACACTACCGTGCCAGAGACTCGCCAGAAAAAGGTCCTTTTCGTAGCTATAATTTCTTTTTTTTTGGCATTTTAGGTTATAGGGTGTGAATGGTTACTGTCGTATTGCCCGTGACTGTTACAAAAATATAATTATGTATTTAAAAAAAAAAAACAACAAAAAGAATTCCTCGTGTGAAATGACTGGCGTATAGAAAAATAAATTGGCCGTGATACTGTTTGTGTGTATATAATATATAATAGTGGATAGAAATAAGCCTCTCCACGTGCCTAGAATAATAATTAGCAGGGAATGCGCAGCCCGGCCCGGGGATGGCTGATCGTTTTCTAATGTTTACTATGTGCCTTTACAAGCCTGCCTGCCTGCCATTGTATAGTTACTCGTAATAATCTTCCACATAGTCCATGAAGCATTTATTAGCTTTGGGGCTGGACAATTCTATGTAGAGTTTAGGATCCAGTGAGAAAAATGGATGACGCGGTTTCATTTTTTTAGCAGCAAGGTGGGATTGCACCCGTAGAGATCGGTATAGAAGCAAAAAGGTAGGCTCCTGGCTACCTGGGTCTTGGATGCAAGGCTGTAAGCACTAGCATCAACAATGTCTGCAGAGCTATACGGCCCGGCATGTGGCGTTCTGCACAGTTCCAGTGGAATGGAACCTGAATTTCCAGTTTTAGAGCAGAAAACGTGCTACGCGTGTAACCTGGCGTTCTATGCCGTCAGCCTTACTTCATTTTTGGGCAAATTGGGATTTGGTGGAGTTTATGAACTAAGCAATTATATATCGTCGCACTAACTTAAAAGGAAACAGTCACTACCTATAGCTTCTGCGTTCTGTTAATCAGATCTGATAATCAGAATTGCGTCTGGAGGTATCTAGAATAAATGGAAACATTGTGGATGATGCATTATCTAATCGTGGATAAATGTCTGTATTATCTAATCAATGTCCTGTCCTGCACCCGTTCCTTTACAAATCCTGCCCGATCCCCAACCAGCAACTTATCCATAAGGGCAACATAACAAAGGTGTGGTAGGATAATCTCAATGATTTTAACTATGCATTATGCAGGGCTAAATTAGCCTCAACAAGAGTATGAAACACGGTGGCTTCCAAGCACTTGACAGGCTTAGGGGTCATCGACTGCCTAAAAGTCACAGCTTTAAGAAAAATGATCATTGGGCCAGAGAAATGGAGATAAAAACCGTTCGCTTTATTGGAACTAGTTGGTTGCAACCAAACCATTCTTTTTTTTTTTTCTCATATAAGGATTACAATTATTTTTTTATATTACTTTATATCAGGCCTGATATGCAATGGATGCCCTTTGGCTTACAGAGTTTTGTGAATAAATGAACATGTGAAGTAAGGGGTTAAAATGTTTAAAAACTGGGCCTTATTTTAATTCAACCCGAAATACTAAAAGACTAGGATCTCAAAAGTTCATCCACAGATTTAATGAAGATCGTAAAAATGTGGGGGTGGGGTGGGGTGGGGTGGGGGCTTTTTTACATAGAAAATGTGACTGTAACATAGAATTTGATGTCAGATAAGAACCATTTGACTCATCAGACCTTTATTAGTTGTTGGTCTTGTGTCTACTGGCGTCTCAATTCAAGGGCCGTATGGCTATCCCATGCATGTTTGTCAACCATGCGAGGTGGGGCTCAGACCAACATCCCTGAGATTGAGTCTCACCCTCTACCGACTAGCCGGGCTCACATCCCACACTCCTCCTCTCGTTTCATTTTCTGAAATCCCACATTATAATACACAAAAAAAAGTTAAGCCCAGTTAGAAGAAGAAAAATCCAGAAATCATGGCTGAAGGGTTACCTTGCCGCCAGTGTCATGTCATAGATCTGGGGTGAGGGACGAACTCTAGTGTTGAAGAGAAGAAAACTATAAATTTATATATCCCGCCATGTTTGAACTGCGTGTTCTCAAGCTGGGATATTGAAATATTTTGGACCTTGCCTATAAGCAGGGAAAAGCGTGATTCTTCATTCAGTTCTGAACCCGATGAATGCTTTGGTCAGGACGTGGCTGGGGTTAAGACCTTCAGCAAATGTTCTCAATGCTATTTACAGACGTGGAAAAGAGCACTGAAAAAAGCCCCGATCTCCCAAGAGGCCCGTATCCCCCCCCAGTCTCCATACCATGGGCATGTTCTTCTTCCCCTATAGTCCTTTCTTAAACGGCCATCCTGAAGGAGCACTCATTTGTTATCCGCAATGTAGAAAAGCAAGAAATATGGGAAAAGGCTTATACCGTGGAATCATACAGAGTGAAACATGATAAACCCTTATGTATACTTTATATCCAGCCCTACATTAAAAAAAAAAACCCCAAAACAGCCCAGTTAGGCCCCAACAGACCATTTCCAGACACCTTGAAAACCCAAGAGAGCCCTGATCTCATCCACCTGAAGATGTTGGGTATATCCAGGAGCTTCCCAGGTCAGCTACCGGCGGGTACTCATTTCCTACGCACCAATAAAGAAACATTCATACTTATTTTACCTCATAAGACTGTATCTACATCTCCCCCTCCATATCACCTACCTACCTGCACCCAGTCCAGCTCTATGGAGACCATTCCAGGACATCCTTATAAATATCCACCTCAAGGGCCGGATACGGGATCCACTCACAAAGGGAATATATGGTTCTAATGTGCAACCTGATTGAATCTCTAGAGTAATACTGCATATTTTTCATAGGCAACTTAACTGTCTGTTCCTTTAAGCAAGAGTCCCCAGTAAGGTAACCACCGTGGGCAGGAACGAGTTAACGTGCAGACTCTGGCACGGACTATAACTTTTCTTACAGCCCGACCTTAAACTGGCTATAAATCCTGTTTTTCTAGTTGACTGTTAAACTACCTTTTCAAGCTTCCCAAGGCTAGCATAACATTCTCTCAAAGGGCTACGCATGCCCAGGGAATACGTTATCGCACAAAATTATAACCAGACCATCCAGTGTGCAGTGGCCATCTTTATTGTGATAACTAAACAATAACTCAAGTAAACACTCAAGGGTAATGGGGCGTGCATTTACTGTTATTACTGCGGAACGTGTGACCACCATCTTCACCACCTCAAGGACCAAATTATATATAAATACCCCAATGGCCTTAGACTAGGATCCCCCCTCGTTTGTGTACAACTAGGAGAACGCGGATGTACAACTTCCATATGAACACACTAAAAGCAATGATTAATCCAGAAGGGGGCATAATATACTTACAAAAAATAAATGTATATAATGGGGGACTTTCTGTTAATAACTACAACCAAGGAAACGGCAGCAGGTTATTCTAGAACAATGGCGGAGAACCAAAATATTATATAATAAGGGGAGAGATAGTGTATTTTTTTTTTTAGGTAGTGTTCAGGAAGTTGATAGATTTGTAGAAACGTCTGTAGTGCTCTTCAGAATTCTGGTTGGCATTTCCTCAATATAATAACGTCAAGGTGGTCACTAAGGAGTGTTGTGTTACTCTTCGGCTTCTGGTTCCAAGGGTATCACTACTCCTGAACATCCGCACGGTGTTTCCCGGTATCAGAGTAATGTTGGCACTGCTTGAGTATTCTTGGTGTGGCTAAAATCCCGTCTGTGTTGTAAACACTGGAGGGAGTCTGGGTTGGGGTCTGAATGATTACTCCTGGATCCTTTGAGAGCTCTTCCCATTACGCTTCAAGCTCAAAGCCCAGGCCTACCTTGTGGCCACCAGAGCTAAAGTTCTTCCCGTTGATCAGAGCAGAAAGAGTGAGCTTCACACCTGTGAGAAAGGATCCCATTAGGACATCATGAGCCGCATCAGCTAACTATTGCCCCCGTGCCTGCGCCAAGCAGAGCCCCCCCCCCATTTATGGGCTGGAAACATGAGGATCAGGAGATTAAACCCAATTTCTTAAGATGCTGTTAGACAATCGCCTGTTTTCTTGAATTGCCATCACTAACAATGCATGTATATGAACGGGCAAGTAGTTTAAATGATGGAAACCCCATCTGCCCTTGCACAGGGCTGCGCAGGTCTCTGTTTTTGTACATAAAGAAGTCCTTTACTCACCAGGTCTTAGGGTGTGTGTGTAACCCACTCCAATCAAGCTGGCATTATTAACTTTAGCCTGAAACAGAGACAGAAGAACAGATGTTATAACAGGGACTGCAGATCAAAATAACCAATATCCGAGTTGAGCACACTTTATTTCGGCTCGTTAGGTAGACTCAACCCATGGGAAAGCCATTTCAAATACACTAGCCAAAAGGTTCATGAAAATTGCCCAAAAAAAAGTTTTACAAGCAAACCTATCCTTGGTCTCTCTTGTACATAGCACAATCACAGTTCTCACTCACAGAGATGGTGGCGTCCGAGTCCAGCTTGTACTTGGCGCCAATACCGAAGCGGGTGTTGTTGCTGCCGGCACTCCACGCCAGGCTCACCGAAGTCTCTATATCCTTATTGACTTTCTGGTAGATGGAGCCTCCAAATTCGGTGCCATCATTCCTGATAGAGAAGGCGCAAGATCAGATGGTGCCATGAACGAGCATTCATACGCCGCACCTAACATGTAACCCTACAGTGTACACAGAACTGGCATACGTGTATAGATACTAAGCATCCCTCTGTATGTAACATGGAGTCTTCATACATAACACGCAGTCACGCGTTGCAAACTCACACGTTAGTGTGCAGCTGAAAGTCTCCTGCGGTGTAGCCCAGTGCAAAGTTGTTTTGTGCCAGCCTAGACTTGGCCGTGTCGAAGGCCATCTGGTAGCCAGCCAACCAGCCTTGGTAGCCCAGGACTCCCCAGCCATATATGGTGGGGCCTGCCAGGTCCAGGTCGATATCACAGCCCAGATTGGCATAGTCTCTCTTGTAGGAGGTCCGCAGCTTAGCGCTCTTTTTCCTGAAAGAGAGGGAGATAGAGGGTGAGGTCTAACAGCCGACGTACATCGCTCATTGAAGAAATAAAGACAAAATTAGTAACGACATGTCGGGAATGTTTAGTTGATAAAACAAAAGATGTGATACATATCCCCAGCGTAACGTAAACCATGCGCAACATTGTATAATCAATCTCTAAGTGTATATTGGTACATTTTAATCAAAAGCAGAAAGTGTTAATGAAAAGATATGAGAAGACGGCAAAGAGAGAAACATGGCACAGATGTTGGGCAGTAAGATGGCTAGGAAAAGTATACATTTAATAAAAACATTGTCCTGGAGAAGCAATTTTTAATGACATTCACGTTCACCTAACATTATAAAAGCAGGAGATGGGAGAACTCACCCTGTATTGGGAACGAACGCAGTGTCAAGAGAGAGCTTCAATCCCTTAGCCAGCTGTACAAAAGAGGAACGCGTCACGCCATTAGACCTTTCACCCTCTTAAAAAGCCTCTCTCCCCCCCCCCCGGGCAACGCGGCCACCATCCTCACCTTGTCTTCGATGGCCACTTCCGTGCCCAATGTGTTGTCCGTGTTCCATTTCTGGGTGAAAGTGATGCCGGCTTCCTTCAGCTTGTATTTTGTCTCGAGGTTTCCAGTTGCTTTCCCGGTGTCTGTGTTTGAAGAGCCGCTGCTTGTGAATTCCTGCAAACGCAAACCACGAACGGTACGTTTTAAGGGGCACTCCAGCCATCTGTCCTTAGCTGACCTTTCCCAGTCCCTCTCCTGCAATACTTTTACTAGTGTGGCTGACCATCCCCAACGACGGCACTTTTACCTCTGGTATAATACCCCCCCCCCCAACAATCTCTAGATTGTAAGCTCCTTTCTGTAAGTCAAATTCTTATATACTACTTGTTAGGTCCTGTTTACCCATTGTACAGCGCTACGGAATATGATGGCGCTATATAAAACAATTTAATGCACATTAATCTAGCGTTAATGCAGTTAATTACCATAAGGTAATTAAAAACATATTTGACTTTATTTACAAAGCAGGAACTGGGTGAAAGTTCTCTTTTGCGGCTTTATTATCCTAATAAATTCTCTGTAAGCTCTTACCATCTGCAGAAGTTCCAAGGCAGCGTCCAGAATGGAGAAAATGTAAACATGCATTAAATATATATTTAAAAGGAAAAAAACAAAGACGCCCCCTGAAGATCGAGCCTCGCGGTTACTTACCACCCCACTGGAGGATTTGGTCTTCAATTCCAGCTTCACCAAGCCAAACCCTGAAACAAAAAACGTCATCAAGGCGAGTACCGGCATCGGCACGAGTCGCTCGCTCCTCCTGATGGCAAGCATCGCCTTTTCAGAACTACGTCACAGAACAAAGTATTTTTAAATAAATTCTTATCTTAAACATAATCACTAATCCTCCCCAGCACATTAACATGATTTTTACTGCAGCAGGTCCCCTTCATACAATCCAAATATTCTTGGGATATCGGCGGAAAGACACGGAGGGATTCGGGTGCCATTAGAGGTTTTGTCCCTTGCAGTTAGGGGGCAAACGAAGGGCACGACTGCAGGAAAGTTACACTTTATCAGTTTCATTCTTTATGGTAGACGTTCATCCAGCGAGGGCATTTCTACGCACACCGGATTTTTACAGACTAGATGGGACAAATATTTCCGTTTTCCCGTCTCCATCTGAGGCTTGGAGCAAAGACTCGAAATAAAAAAAATTACTAGACCAAGTGAGATGAAGATTTGAGGAGCTCGCCGGTCTACTCTAACCATGATAACTCGTTCTGCGGTAACGAGTCGCGCTTAGCTTACTCACCATAGCCTTTATTAAAAACATCGCGGGACGATTTGCCCAGGTCTGCGTAGCTAGGTGGCACTGCCATGACTCCTGAGAAAGGAAAGAGATCATTAGACAAAGTAACGTTGGTCCCCAAATGTAGTCTATACATTTTCCCACGACTCCGCGCATCATTCTCTGTACCCCTCTAATGATTCCATATCATTGGAATGAGACGTGGAGCTGGGCTGTAACATACGATCACATCAGAACAGTATTCTTTGAGTCGGTTCAGATCACACGCGCAGGTGAATGAATAACGTGCGCATGATTCCCATTCCATTCTACAGAAATTCAGCTTAAGGCAATTCAGCAGAGCGTTACGTGTATATTTAGCCTGTTCGTATAACCGCTCCCTATAACACTCCCTTTAACTCATTGTTTCACATAACTCCTCCCACTTCTATATGCACCAAAGCTTTAACTTCTCGCATTGGTCCTCACAACAACCACCCTATAACTCATTATATGCCTCCATAAACGTGTTCTTGTTAACCTTTCAGCACCATATTCTCTTTTTCATGCTACCCCTACTGGATGTTTTTATCCAGGCTCCAGGGATGGACACAAAAGACACACATGATTAACCCATTCCCTCTGAGCGCACATAGCGGCTTGCAGCCAACCACACGCCTCATCACATCTATGTAACGGGACACGCCAGCCATCGTACGCGAGGATTCAGCAGAATCCCCCCCGAGATATGTTCGGCCGGACAAATACCATACACACGATATACTCACCTCCTGCGCATGTGCAGAAAGCACTGCCACTGCATTCAATTGGAGCATTTCCCTGCCACTGATTGGCTGCTTCAAGCAGCTGATCAATGACAAGAGCTGTCAGACCCAGGAAAAGGAAGCCAGCTGCAGGGCTGCAGCTTCTACATCAGGTTAAGAGATTCCCCCCCCCCATTTTTGAGAAATTCATATTAAAATACACAGAGCACTTTAATCCACATTCTTCTTTAGAGGAGGATGACACTAAACCGTCCCTTTACATGCCGCATGATCAGCAAGTTACTAAAGGGGTAGTTCGGGGGGTGGGGGGGAGCTTTTTTCTCGTTGCATGGTTTATAATACTAATAACCCCGAGTACCGCACCCCTCGAGTACCGCTGCCTGTCTAAACCCACAAAAGTAACAATCATTTACTATTTATAATATGATGAGCCACCGCCAATCAGCAGCATCATACATAACCTATTAGTTAAAACATACATCATACAAGTCTGCACATTACACCGGGATCACGCACACTATAACATACAACTCTGCACATTACACCGGGATCACGCACATTATAACATACAAGTCCGCACATCACACACATTATCACATACATATTCCTGACAGGTGACATTCTGT
>VKOC01000003.1:38425138-38448601 GCA_009364415.1 Spea multiplicata | reverse complement strand
AAAAAAAAAAAAAAGGCTCCTAAAATGTTCTTCCTGACTGTGAATCTTTATGGCTCTTATCTGCCATCGTATTCTGCGTTTTTATTTAGATCGGTATTCTTTGACATTTTGTTACATCATAGAAATGTAAACATTTAGCTTTGCGTGTTTAATGTACCTCCACAATTTTCTCTGGTACATGTATCCGCTCGGACGAAGCTGTGCTTAGATTCACACACCCGTGCGCCCACACACACAAACACACACACACACACACACACATACACACACGCACACACACACATACACACACATACACACATACACACACGCACACACACTCCACCCCTGTGCACAAAGACCTAGCCAGCTGGTGAGTAGGGGGTGGGGAGAGTCAGCTGAGCATTACAGAAGGGGAGGAAGCATCATCTGATACAGAGGAAGGAGCCGCGCTGTGTGTGTGCTGGAAATTCCTGTTACAGGTAAAGACCCCCTTCGTCCGTGCCCTCTAACATGCCAGGAAGGGCATTTGACTTCACCGGGGGGCTTACAACACCCCAGGGCATGTATATAGGGCATGGTAGGACCATATTACACTGCTATACCCAGCTCAGTAGCCCAACCTATGCCGGTAGAGGATGTATGGATGTTTCCAAGTATTTGTTTGCTTAGAGGCGCATGTTGCCAGTACTTTTATCTGTATAAATTCACTAGGAAGCGTGCATTGCTAATAATACGTAGCCAACTTGTTGTGTGAAGTGCGGTGACATTTCGACTCTTATCCTGCACGCTCCTTCATCACGTGCAAGGCACAGTCTCAGGGCGCATATGCCCTTATTCATCCTGCAGGGCTGCGTAGAACATTGGGCAATCCTAGGTTAACAGCGATCCGCCATTAACCATTTCAGAGCCGGAGGGACAGCAATATTTCTATTATTCTTAATAATGATATATTTTATTTATAAATAATTGTATATCAGAATTTACTCTGCGCTTCTTACAATGCTTACGTTGAAAGGGTCTGACACAACTAGAATTGACAGACAAAGACGAACCAATACGCTGGGTAAAGGAAGCCCTGCTTACAATCTTCCTTTTCTTCTAACTAAAGCAAGGCCTTGTCAGATGATGTGATGCCTAAAGGCTGCTTGCTTTATTGCTTGCGTTAGGTTGCCCCTTCCACCCCCTTAAAGAGACACTCCAGCCATCATGTTTAATGCATAGGAACGCTGAGAGGTCCCTTTAAATTAACGTGATGTTCCCCCGGCAAACGGGCCATTCTGCAGAACCCAGCGCTGGCTCAGTAAAATCTAACCAGACCTGCATGCGCCGAAAGTGCTCCCTTCGATTTCAATGGGGGCTCTTTCTGGATACTGATTGGTTGCTTCAAGCAATTACCGGTATAGTAAATCATATTAATCAGTTGCCCACTATTGGTTTGATTGATATGATGTGCCATATTTTGGCACCTGTGTTTGTTACTTATATAGTGTAATTGTGTACAAAATGTCAGCAGATTTTGCTTTATGTTTCTATGAAAAAGCGAAGCATTTTGGTGAATGGTCTAGAAAGGGGAGAAGGAGGCCCGAGGCGGGATTTGTAGTGGGAAAAGAGATGTCCCCAAGAATCCCCTTCCTTCCTGATCCTGACAATGAAGTGGCCGGTCTGCAGAGGTGGGACTTAGCTACGCGGGGGCTGGGGAGGAAGAGCAGGGTAACCAGGGCAGGCCTGACCTAGAGTGCTCCCAGATATGAGTTAAAGGTATGTTTTTCTTTTCTTAAGAGAAAGGACTACGTTCGGGCAGAGAGTGTGGATATGAAATGAGGTTCATAGCAGAATAGAATGTGTAAGCAAAGAAAAAAATGGTAATATTGGTTTGCCTTTAAATACCTATTATGTGATGATGGGGCGGTGAGGCTGTTGCATTGGTTAGGGTTCAGTATATAGGACAAGAATCTATGTTTCTTTTGTATGTTTTGTTGGAATATTTGAGGACAATGGACCTCTGTTGACTAGGCCTCTGGTTATGGGTACGGAGTTGGGTAGCTGAAACTAAACGCTGAACTGAACACGTTTTTTTGTTATGTCCAAAGACCTGGAAGAATTCTGGTGAGCCCTGGACGTTCTGTCTTTTACCCGAAGCCAACTCGGTTAGGTTTTACAATGTTCAGGTGGACTCGGCAGCTCATAAGAGACTTAACACCGAACTCAGAAGGTTCTTGAGGGATCTTGTGAAATTCCAATGCTGAAACCAGGAAGTTAAATTTAGTGATTTCATCATCGGATAATTGCTGGATTTTCATGCACCCTGAGTCTTAAAATCCACAGAATGTGTATTAACAAATCTAACTGGTACCACATATCTGTTACTAATGTGTTCCAATGCTCCACAGCACGCTCCTTTGCTCCTTGTATACCATGATCCACAGCCTGTTCCTGATCAATCCCTCAGGGGATATCTTCCTGGAGAAGCACTGGAAAAGTGTGGTGTCCCGTTCAGTCTGTGACTACTTTTTTGAGGCTCAGGAACGGGCATCAGAAGCAGAGAATGTGCCTCCAATCATACCTACCCCTCATCACTACCTGCTCAGCGTATACAGACATGCTATCTTCTTTGTGGCTGTCATCCAGACGGAGGTGCCACCACTGTTTGCCATTGAGTTCCTGCACCGTGTGGTGGACACATTCCAGGTGGGGCATTTCTTTAAGACCTTCATGTTGGCTTTGTCTCTGTGTCGCAGGACAGTAATTCATAAATAAATAGTGAAATGAAAGAATGCAGAAATATACAATGCACAATTACCCTAGCCGATGGGGGAGTTGTAGGAGACTTGGGTAATTTCAGACGGAGAGCAATGTATAACGTCTGAGTCTTTACATTAGGAAAAATTGACTAGATCGGTCTTATCTGTTGGCAAATTTTGTGCTCCTATAGATACATTATGGTTTATTTTGCTATTGCAGCATATTTAACAAGTGTTTAATGTATAATATGCAACATTAAAACTTAAAAGCACGGATGGACCTTTTAGAATTTATTTTTTATACACAAAAACAAGTAAATGTCTGTGTAACAAACACATTGTGTATGTCCCTAGAAGCAGTAAATTGAAATCAAGTGTGAACAAGGTTCCATATGAATATATATTAATATATATATTAATAAAGGCAAAACATTTAACACAAAATGTATTGGGTAAACAATTCATGCAGTAAAAGTAGGTCAACCAATTCTCAAACACCTCTATGAACTTTCAGACACGCCTCTATGAACTATTTGGCCAATAGAACATCCCCATACCGGAGAACTTCCTGGTGTAGGCCACTCGAAGCTTTGGCACTGCTGGCCAAGTGACTTTGTGAAGGGGCGGTGCTAGCCAAACATAGAGGTGGGCCTAGTTGCACATAGGGGGTGTGGTTAGCCCCAGATAGCCTTTAGTGGGAGGGAAGTGGGTGGGGAATAGGCCATGACCAAGCCCACTATCCTGCCCTGAAAAAAGAAAAAAACAAGAAACTACCTTGCCTGGTTCCCAGTTATGGACACCAGTGGTAGGGATTTGGTGTTAGAGATTCCTAGTACTTTTGCCATGCCTTTATTAAGGGTACAATATAAACAGGGGTAGGGTTTGCGCATTGTCAGACAAACAGGTGCATAATCTGTAAGAAACACAAATAATGATGTTCAGCGAGTGCTTTTTCATATCAATAAAACACTTACAGGACAATCATTGTTCAGCTAGGGTCGAGTCCTTGATTTCTGGTGTGCTTCCCATAAGATTCACAGCACACTGAAAAGGAACTCCACAGTCTATACCAGGACTCACATATCGGAGTCAAGGGCAAAGCAGCAAAAACCATACAAAAGTCAGAACTTCTTGTAAAGAGTACCGAGTAGTATTGGCATTAAGAAACAACTAAAGACCATAGACTGAGTGGATTAAATAGTAATTGAATCTTCAGTATGATCTTCAACTACATTGGCTCTTATTCGTTCTCAAGATATTCCTTCTCCCCTTTTTTAGGATTATTTTGGCTCGTGCTCAGAGGCCGTCATTAAAGAAAACGTGGTGGTTGTCTACGAGGTCCTTGAAGAGATGTTAGACAATGGATTCCCTCTTGCAACTGAGTCCAATATCCTGAAGGAACTCATCAAACCTCCAACCATTCTTCGCAGTGTTGTTAACACCATTACAGGTAAAACTGGGAGCTGGTAAAAGAAACCAGAAAGGAGCTGGTTCTTCTATAATTAATGGTAAATGGGGAAAATGTGAAAGAAAGCTGTGTATTCTAGGTGGACTGGGTTATTGACACTTTTTTATTGCAGGCAGTTCCAATGTTGGTGACCAGCTTCCAACAGGTCAGCTTTCTGTAGTGCCCTGGAGACGTACAGGAGTGAAATACACAAATAACGAAGCCTACTTTGATGTGATAGAGGAGATAGATGCCATCATCGACAAATCAGGTAACGCATGGAACAGGGGTGTTAAAAAAATAATGTTATATATAATATAAAGGTTATATATTCATTCCACCTGTAAATCAGCTATTTGTTGTTTTGAAGTCTCCAAGTTAGGATAACCAGTTTTCTAGCTGCTCCTTCAACAGCTACCTTCGGAACGATGGTTCCTTGTGGATTCCTGGACAACAGATTTCATAAATACTTCATCAGAGTTTCTTCTTTACATTAGTCAATTACAACTGACCCACAGAGCTGTGGGCCACCTGGCAACCCGATTGCCCAATAGGGCATTTTCCCGCGCAGGAACTGCTACCCCAGACGTGTTGGCTTAGGTCATGATTCACTACTGATAATCATTAATTATTAGTCAATCCTTACCTAGGGCAGCATGTCGTCCTGTGCTCCATTACTGGGGCAGATCACCCTACCTGTTGGACTGTTGTCCAGTGGTCTTGTGGGGTGCACCCTTATAGCCAGCCCTCTTATATTACGGAGGTCCATATCTACCTGGGCACAGCCTCCGTATTATCATCCCTGTGTGTTCCTCTGAGCACACAGGAATGTAATCGTGTCATGAGTGTGCACTGCAAGGAGAAGACCCTACTCAAGGTTGGTTATGGGGGCGCTGCCCACGGTTAGGCCGAGGAGAACATCCAATAAGCTGTGCGTAGTAACCCTACCTGCCACGTCATGGGGTTAAACTCAAGGTAGTTAAGCCGGCTTTCCATCCGCGTAGAATTGCTTTCTTCATGGACTAGTTGGCATCGCTCGTGCCCAGGTGAGATCTCGTGTCATTTTTACAAAACATCTAATGGCAAACTTTCTCCCAGGTTGCACAGTGACAGCTGAGATTCAGGGAGTGATTGACGCCTGTGTAAAGCTTAGCGGGATGCCTGATCTGACGCTTTCATTTATGGTGAGACAACTTGGATAGGGTCACGGGAGCATCTGTGGTAACCACCACTGTTTTTTCGGGACTCTGCTCGTCGGTGAGGGAGACGAAACTTGGAACAGGATTTGGGGAAATTTAAACAAATGAGAAGCAGCAAAAAAAAATTCACAATGTTGGTTAGAAGAAAAATATTCACTTAAAGTGAAATGATGTAATAAAATAGCACTCCAAAGACCTAAATGATACTCAGTAACATGATCTGAGTATTCCCTACTTGTTGATTTTTTTAAATTATTTCTTAGGATAAATTAAATTTTACAGCTGATCACTTTTATGCTTCTTTGGGATAAAACTTGTGAAACGTAACCTCCTTCTTTTCCGACCCAGAATCCGCGGCTGCTGGATGATGTCAGTTTCCACCCCTGTGTGCGTTTTAAGCGCTGGGAATCGGAGAGGATTTTATCATTCATCCCTCCCGACGGAAATTTCCGACTGCTTTCCTACCACGTCAGCGCCCAGAAGTAAGATTTGGAGGATCTAGTTAACGATCCTGCCGGAAATCATGTAAACAACAATGTATCCATAGGAATAAAGCAAAGGATGATATTATTCCAATCAGACCTATAGCTATGCAGGTTGTATACGTTGTCTGTGACCCGGAAGCTGATTGTCTGTCTGTTCCTTGCAGCCTGGTGGCTATACCTGTGTATGTCAAACATGGGATCAGTTTCCGAGAGGGAAGCAGCTCCGGTCGATTTGAGG
Source organism: Spea multiplicata (assembly GCA_009364415.1). Lineage (NCBI taxonomy): Eukaryota > Metazoa > Chordata > Amphibia > Anura > Pelobatidae > Spea > Spea multiplicata. Next base: position 38,442,509 of record VKOC01000003.1, on the reverse strand, counting down.
TGACCCTTGGTCCCAAACAGAGCATGGGAAAAACCGTGGAGGGGGTGACGCTGACCGGGCAAATGCCCAAGGGTGTCCTGAATATGACACTGACCCCATCACAAGGGACATATGTGTTTGACCCTGTGACCAAGGTTAGTAAGACATGGAATCTTTTTTTTTTGGTCTATTTAAATAGGATGTGGCTTGTAAGCACACATCCTATCTGTGTGTGAGTGTGTATATATGTGTATATATATATATATATATATTGTATATGTGTATATATATATACATATATACGTCCAATAAAGTTGCCAGCACACATGGGAATTGATTTCAAAAATCCCAACAACTCTGTGTATATTATATATATATTATATATATATAATATATATTAAAGTGAATAATTATACATATAACCTTTTTTTTCGTCTACGTACTTCTACGTGTGTAGTCAAAGTAGTGCAAATTCCTTGTTGTGTACACTTGGATACATGCTGTGTGTGTATGTGCATAGCCATGCTTTAAGGTTTTGTTTTTTTATCTCTCTCTAATGTCATCCTCTCTGACCAGAATCCTGATCCTCCTTATTATATATCCTAAATATATTATTTTATTTCCAAAGTTGTTGTCATGGGATGTGGGAAAGATCAATCCCCAGAAGCTGCCAAGTCTGAAAGGCACTATGATACTCCAGGCAGGATCCTCAAAACCAGACGAGAACCCAACTCTTAATTTGCACTTCAAGATTCAGCAGCTGGCCATCTCAGGTGAGTCGAGGAGAGGTCTTAGTCTTAGTAACGGTGCTGACTCTTAGCTGTGTTTTGTATAATTTCCATCAGAGGAATTATCTGGTGTCTGTGCCATGTCAGGTTATTGATAGGGGATACCAGTGTCAGCCAGGTTCAGGAGAGGACTAGTCTCCTAGATCTCTGCTCTCTCGGGTAATGTCACAAGTGGCTAATATTCTCCTGCAATGGATGTGAAAAGGTTAAACTTTTGCTTCCGCAGGTCTAAAAGTCAACAGACTGGACATGTACGGGGAAAAATACAAACCTTTCAAAGGCATCAAATACATGACCAAGGCTGGCAAGTTTCAAGTGAGGACATAGGAGGGCTGGCACCAACGTCCACACACCTGCCTTGGACTCAGTGCTGATACTCGTATAGCTGTGCGTGCCCTCACTTGCGTAAAAACACTCTTTTTGTGGGGGAAATCACTTTTTGTGTGGTCTGGCAACCTGAGCCCCTCTGTTTCTGAACTAAATCTCCTATCATTCTCAGTCGAAAAAAGGAGCTAGGACCTCAGCTAAAGGGTGGTGAATGCAATCATGTGTGCAGTTTTTGCAGGGCAAGGTGTTAAGAAAAAAATGTCCTGCATGTAAAAGGTATGCTGGTAGCATGCATGTATTAAGCGTGTTCTGTGTACTGGCGTCATTTTAAAGATTACTGTACACGCCTCTGCTGTAAGCGTGGAAACTACTAAATAAATAATATGTCTATTTATTTCCGTTGGGTAATCTGAATCCTGATGTAATAAGACCAAGGCGATCAGAGCATATTAGCTTAACCCTTAAAGGACCAAGGTTGAGCCATGCCACTATAATCTCCTTATTACAGGGAACGCTCACCTGTGTCTCATAAGCAGGTCTGCCGAGTAATGCTGATACTTAATAAAAAAATGTTTTTCAAAGCCACAATGCATTGTTTAAATATTTTATGGTATTAGCAGCTGAAAATAAGCAATATGTATTAGTAACTCACTTTATGTGTGTCCCATGCGAGCAGCCATCTTTACTTCCTATCACCAGGATGTGCAGGACCGGTATACCCGGGAGTCACCGCCGATCGTGTGCCTTTGGGGCTGCATTTGATCTTTGGGTGTGGGTTTTGGGAGGAAGGTAGAAATTCCCATTTCCTACCCCAGTATTTTGGTACTAGCCCCATCTCCCTGACTCAGCTCTGCGTCCCACCCTGATAAAAGAGAACGAGGGGAGAGTGCTGAAGGACAGTCCTGGGAAGTTCCTAGGCATGGCGATTATCCCTTTTTGTTACGGTGCTGGTTGTTGTCGTTTTCTCCTCTGAAAATCACATACGGATTAACCTCTTACTGCCCCATTGGGTCCATCCAGTGTATGTAGAGTTTAGATGGTGTTTGGCTGGAGGTGGTGTGTGTGTGGTTGAAGGCATGGCTGCGTTGGTAATCATTGCCCATGAACAGGTTGCCTATCTAAAGGATTCTCCTTTTTACAAATTGTACTGTTGTTTTGATAAAGACGATGATTTTTTTTCTTGCCTTGCCATGTGTTCAATAAAGTGGATTTAGACCCTAACTACAAGTGCATTATTTCTCTAGGAAGTGATGATTTATTGGAATCATTGAGCCTCTATGTGTTTTACTTTGGTGGTCCTTGGTAAAAAGGAGTAACTACTCATAGCTGGTATGAAACAAACCTTATATACTCATCTGGGAACATCCCAGGGTAGGCGGTGGGACAAGCTGCCCCCCCAGCCCAGAGAAAGACGAAACTGACCTGGTGAAGCAGGGCTTTACCCATAGACAATCCAACCCGGAGTGTTCCCAGGTATGTGAATTTCCTCCTTATACCATTTTAACCCAGATTACTAGCCCTCTTGGCATCAGCCACATTCTGGGGGTGTTATTTGTCATTTATTTTGACCTCTTTCACCTCAAATCTCTCCTTTTCACCACCCATGAACCCATCCATTTGGCTCTGTTCATTTCATTCCTCCCCTTTAACATACATACACTACTATTCAAAAGTTTGGGGTCACTTAGCTGCTTTCATGGAAAACAAGGACGTTTCTCAATGCAAAAGGGTTTTCTAACAATCGATTAGCCTTTTAAACTTAAGCTTGGATCAGCAAACACAACGTGCCATTGGGACACAGGAGTGATGAGTGATGGGAGTGATAAAGGAGTGATGGGAGTGACAAAGGGCCTCTGTATGCCTATGAAGAGATTCCATTAAATATCAGCCGTTTCCAGCTACAATAATCATTTACAACATTAACCCCGTCAGCTTTTGCCAGATAGTGTACATAATATTTGTTCAATAAAGTAGATCTTCTACGTAGATATTACAGCTTCACTATGGAGGCAGCCATAAATCAAACCTATTTCACAGGACGCCGTGTGCCGCGCACGTGGGTAATAATTTAGTCCGGCGTTAGAGCAGCTGCAGTACATTTGATGTATTTGTTTACTGAAACACTGGAACGTTACAATATATCTCACACGCCAAGTTCTTATGGATTGCCGCCCGGTGTATATTTCTTGCAGTCAGTGTTTATTATACATACATTTTATTACGCGAACCCTTACGAGAGCTGGAAATTGGCTTGTTAATATTAGATATCCTGGGTGCGGCCGCGTGGAATACGCCATCAGGCGGCCACCATGGCCACCAGTCCGACCCTGCTGCGCCAAAAGGGTTGCCCATAATTTCATGTAAACATTATTATAGTGAACAGCTGTAAGTGAACTACAATCCCCATGATCCTCTGCCAATACATTTTGTAACGGAAAGCGCTTTAGTAAATGTCACTCAACCTAAGTGTATAATAATCAATTGATATCATACACAAACATTTATCATATTTATTAACAGCGGGTATTAATCTCACTTTAGTTAAAGATGCTGCGCATGCTAGTTTTAGTATTCGGTCCTGTACACTAACCACAAAATAAACCATATTAGGTCATTTACATGGGTGTTTCATACCTTCCAACCATCCTGATGTCATCAGGACAGTCCTGATTTTTGGGCACTCCTTTTAATCATGGGTCACTTGGGGAGATCCTAAAATCTCACATGACCACCCACTGAGCTCAGTGTTTAAAACAAAAGCAAAAATAATAAATAATTAAAGAAAAAAAATAATAAAATTAAAAAAATAAATTACATAAAAAATTAATTAGCAGAAATACTGTTTGAATAAAGGAACTTGCGGATCGGGTTCCTATGAATTAAATAATTAGAGCACACAACGGATCATTCTACAGAATTATTTATTACGTATCTCATACTCCGTCAGGACTCCAGTGAATTGTATAGCCATGGAATCTCCCCTCACATGAAGTCGTCTCTCGTCTTGTCATCAAAGCGGACAATAGTTTCTACAAAGCCGTGAGTCCAGCATCTCATAATACTCTAACTAACAACCAATCCTTTGTCACTGTTTCCTTCATATCCGGGTGATATCCACAGAAATATGGCCTCCGATGAGAATATCCCAATAAGGATCTTCTGGAATTTGGCTGCTAGCTGCGATCCTAACCTAATGATCAGATCTGACATGGCTGCTAAGTTTCTACAGACCTTTAATCGGCTCTTTAAATATAATAAAAATGAATAAATATCCTATAGTTTGTCTTTCGTATTTACTACGTTGTCCTTCTTACAGCAGAAAAGGCTGGCATGGCTGAGAAGGTAAATTGGAATGATGCTGAAGTTCAGATAGTTGGTTCCGATGGTTCTCCAGACCTTTGGATAGTGGTTAAAGTGCACGTTCTTCTCCGCTCAGTGATTTCAGATGCCAGTTTGTTCCCGTATCCAGTCCACGTATCGGGTCACACGCGTGTAAACCCCTGGTGTGTCCTTTTTCCCACACCCCACACCCCAGCTGATGATTCCGAGCAAGTGCATGCGTCCATCATGGGAACAGACGAGGGGACCACCGGAATCTCCCTGCAAGAAATAAGACTCGTTATTAACGAGCGACACTGCTTTCCCTCTATAGAACTTTCCTTCAAATAATCTAGATTTTGTTCACAGGTCTTTGATTATTATATCAGAATGTATTTTTCTAGAACCCCCCCCCCATGAATTTTTCTATTGATCCATAGGTTATATGTTCCAAATAACATCTTGTTGTAGCCTCTCCCAATAACTTATCCTAGTTAAGGACAATGTTACCTATTCAGAATCATCATGACAAATAAATTCTATGTATCCTTTGTAGAAATGTTCACCTTGCATGCATCATCCTGGTTCCTGGTGTCGCCCGCGCAGAGCATGTTGGCGGTGACTGTCTGGTTGGACAGACGCTCGGGGGTGCAGAGCTTGTCGGGGTAAAGTCTGACATGACCTTCCTTCAACTGGTCGGAGAAGAATGGGGAAACTGGGGAAAAAAGAGAGACTGAGAATGACTTGGCGTTCTGTGTTTCAGCTGCCTGCCCTCCATGGGGTGCATCATATCGTGGGTATAATGGGCAAAGTAAAAGTGTTTTAAAAATAAACATTTAGAAAGGGGAATGAGAAGGTGAGGTGAATCCCGCAACCGAGTTCCTTCTTTTATTTCTAAATGTAAATTATTACATCAGATAAGACAAGCCAATTAAAAACCTAAAAAGACAGACATATAGAAAACACACGCAGAAAGGGGTTGCTGCTGGTGAGGTTGTGCAAATAAACCAGCAGACGTAAAATTCATATTAACCCCATGGAATCATTTCAGTTCCCCCACGGCATATCTAGGGATCATGGATCTATCTACATACATGGTCCAAAACAGCCCGTTGTGGACACGCGTCACGGATTGTATCAGCTGGAACCTTCATCAATGATACCTGGAAGCTGAATACATCATCTCTACGTGACTAGCGCTAATACTAATAATACTAATTACCCTTGCCTTCAAGAACCAGGAGATGGCGGGATGGCTGGTTATACAGCGATTAAAATCAATGTGCCATGGTATGGGTAAGAGAATCACTGGGGGTCCGCAGAATACTATGAGGGGGCTTTCTTACGTTCCTCGTGCTTGCCGTATCCAGACATCTCACACTCTGTCCAGTCCGGGAGGGTCAGCTTCGGCTCGGGGAGGCAGGCTGGCCGAGCGCTCTCCGTCTCTGTGGCGCATGTTCCAGATTTAGAATGGAGGTGGAGAAGAGCTGAGGATAAAAATGAGATAGACAGCAGATGGAGAGGGCACACGATAATGGGTACATCCTAAAACAGGCCCTCTTCTATGCTCACACCTGGAACCCATTTAGTCTCTCCTCTATATTTACTATTTATAGCGAGAAATATGTCTTCTACAATAAACTCCTATATTTAGATAGCCGGTGAGAATCCTGTTTTGGGGAATTATAGAGGATGAATGGAGTTGGAGAAATGTTAGAACAAGAGGTCGTGGTCTAAAATGAGAGGGTCAAAGGCTTAGATGTAATGTAAGGAACCTATACTTTACTCAGAGGGTAGTAGATAAATGGAACAGTCTCCCAGTAGAAGTGGTGGAGGCTACTACAGTGATGGAATTTAAACAGGCATGGGATAGAGATGAAGCTTTCCTCACTAGAGGACCTGACCTAAGACTGATAGGGGGTTTGAACCCTTTACATCAGAAAAAATGTGCAGACGAGATGGGCTGAATTGTTATTATCTGTTTCTGTGAATGGGGTGGATGGTGGATTTCTGCCCTTACCGATGTCGTTATCAAAGGTATCTTCGTCAAACTGCGGGTGGATAACCATCTGATCCACAGTGAACTTCTGTTCTTCCTCTCCAGGCTCGACCCGCATCGTGCGTCCCAGTATAACACGGAATCGGCTCGTGGGAATCCTGTAACAGAGCACTGCTGGGTAAGGGCGACTCACTGGTGTCACCGGACACTGTGATTCTAGTACACCGTTTTAAAAGTGGTCTTGTTACCATAGCAACAAGTAGACTCCATTGGTTCCCTTAATAAGCGCACTCACTATACTAATTTTGCCCCATATTATAGCTATCCCCAGCCCTTAAAAAACACCCCAGGGGGGCTTATATCAAGAACCATACACCCCCGTAACTCACACATACTCACAAACACTCGCTCTTTTACACACACATACACTCACTCTATCACACACTTATCTTGCACACACTTGCCAGGGGGTCATATAATGAGCGCTGTCACCCCTGCCCTGTCTGCAGAATTTGGGCCGGTCTGGGGGGGCAAATGTTCTCCTGCCCCCTAGATCAGCCTCCCCAGCTTTGGTGTCATTGTGAAACTCACCCTGCGGTGAAGCAATGTGCCGCAGACAGCACCCAGCACCTGTGTATGAGTGCCGCTCCGCACATGAAGTGCTCCCTCACTGAGTTTCTGGAAGCCACGTAGACGCCCGCCTGCCAAGGATGTGAAGTGATATGCGCTTCTTTGCCTCCCAGCATCCGGAACTGGGGCATCTGGGGCCGGCGAGTGCCACAGGAAGCTGTGAGAGGCAGAGCGCCATCGTAAATACACGGTTTCGCAGAAAATTACAATAATCACAAATTAATTGTTAATTGTTAAGTGCAATTTTCATTGTACGAGCAGGACTTCATTAGCATGGCCATAAAGAATCAGCTCAGTGTGGTGTTTGAGCAGGGAAAGTCACCCAAAATATCACATGACCAACAACAATGGCCGCCTCCGGGTCTGCAGATAAATTAAATGATGGAACCAGGTTGAACCTGCATTATAGTATACAGTACTGGATTTTATGCTGAATGAGAGAATATTAACCCCTTTGAGAACCTGGTGTATGTGTGGGGCCGGTGAAATGGGTCACGGGCTTAAATGGATGCTACTTACAGCAACGGGGGATCTCACAGAACTCCCAATAGATCACTGTCCCTCGCGCTGTATAACACCATGGGCGAGGGGCGTTGTCGGGATTCCTGTGGAGAACAAAAATCGATACTTAGATTCTACAAAGCAGATTTGAATGCTGACAAGGGAACTACAAGAATAATAATATAATATATTATTATAATAACATATATTATAATATAATAATAATATTATATAATAATAATAATAATAATAGAGACATCAAGATATTTTTTACTTTTATGCACACATAAAAGCTGTGACACCCTAATACAGAAACCTTACCGTAGAGAAGAGCTGACAATCTAGCACAGACAACGTACAGGTATCATTACTCGCAGATAAAAAGGAAGCATGAGTTTTTCTTCTTCTGGTGCCCAGAAGCTAGCACTCACCTACAGTAGTTGTGGCTTCCAAGCCCTAGCCTGCGGGCGTTTCTGTTCCAGGCTGTATATTGTTTATTCTGCAGTAATGGGGAATCCCAGGACAAACACCGGGACCCTGAAGAGGTGGTGCTGTGTGAACCCCTGTAAGTTGTGCCCCGAGCGGAATAACAGGCAGGGGAGGCTGTTTATAGGAAAAGGGGGGAAAAAAACAAAGTGTATACAAAATGACAAATAATGTTTCCCCCTACATGTATTGTATGTAATTAGCTTTATTATAATACATTAACCCTTATGACCCTGAAAGGATAAAAATATCCTTATCCTTTTCTTTGCAATGACTCTTTTTTATAAGATAAATGAGCATAATATTCTAGTATTCTAAACATCACATTTAAAAACATATTCCATGTCTGTTGGCATCATGCTAAATGGATTCTAAAGAATAATCTATGAAACTTAGTGCTATTTGCTCAGTCTGTACTGTGTATAGATGGTATATATAAACCTATAAATCCATATATATATATATATATATATATATATATATATATATATATATATATATAGTATATGTTTATTTGTGTGTGTTTAGGATTAATCCCATTGTACAGCACAGTGGAATATGGTGACATTCAATAAATAGTAAATAATATAGGTAATAATATAGTGTTTATGGCATTCCCAGTGTAGAAGCTTGGCGCATAATATGCATAAGAGCGCCCTCTTGTGGTACTCACCAAAATGGCAGCTTGAAATATTGCAATACTCCCAGCTGTATCTTCCATCCTTAAACACATGACACCAGGGCTTTGTGTCACCATCAGGGTTCCTACACAAGAAATTGGAATCCTCACTTTATTACCCCAAGTGAGATCTGCGGGAATATGCTTTACAGCCCCCGGGGCCCACATCCCGCCACTGAGCAATGTAGGCAGTAGCCCAAAATCCTTTACAATACAAACCCCTTTCCTATGGGTTGTTTCCAGGGAGGATAGCTTACTGTTATTGTATTTTTTTTTTTGCGGTTTTTCATTGAAATTTCATTGAAATTAGCGCAGCCCTGGAACTGAATAGATTATCCCTATAGAGCTGATAGTAAATGGAACAGTAGGATAACGGCAGAATATGGAGACCCGTTACCTGCAGTAATTGTGGTTTCCAAGGCCAAGTTTCAGGGCGTCTCTGTGCTGGGTGTTGTATCTCTGCTCGCTGAGTCCTGCCGAGTTCCAGTTCACACAGACAGCTCCGCTCTGGGTCCGGCTGTGAGTCCCTCTGTACGCCTCTCCCGATCCCTCGAAACAATCTGCTCGAGTGTCTATGGAAGTGATGGACGTACTCGGCATCATTATACAACGCTGAATATTGAGCGCACGTTCTAGGTTATGATGAAAAACGCTCTAAAATGCACGGGGTCCCCTTTATTGAGGGTCCCTTTATAAACGTAGCGTGTTTTAGATCTAATTATGTATGTAGGTGGTATTCACGTATGATTGCTGCCAATAAAAAAGAGGCGCCAACTAATTCGGTGATATAACCTTATCAAGGTTATACCCCTCTTTTAGATATAAGATTGTTTGAGCAGGGACCCCTCGCCTTTTGTGTCTGTAAGTACATATTGTTATGTGCTGCGCTGCTTGGTATATCCTGCGTACCCATTGTACAGCGCTGCGGAATAAGATCAATTAATAATAACATGCATATTGAAAATAATTATGTATAAACTAAGGGGCACGATATTAATGATGGCCAACAGGTTTTAAATAATGCGCTACAGGGATTTCGTGGCATTTATTATTATTGCTATTTATTGTTTTATATAGCGCCATCATAGTCTGCAGTGCTGTACAATGGGTTTACATGCATTGGTCTCTCCCCTTCACCCTGTAAAAGAACTCTTAGACCGACGGGGGCTCATTCTGTTTAGATCAGGGATCCTCAAACTCGGCCCTCCAGCTGCTGCAGGACTACATCTCCCATAATGCTCCTTCAGCTAAGGGGCTGGCTGAGGAGTATGGGAGATGTAGTCCTGCAGCAGCTGGAGGGCCGAGTTTGGAGATCCCTGGTTTAGATGGTAGCACCACCCCTGCTTATAATAAGTACATGCCAGGGCTGGCCCCTAGGGGTCCTTGCGCATCTGCAGCAAGGCTTGTGCTTGAAGTAAGGTGGTGAGACTAGCCTCAATAGATATAAAAATGGCTGGAGGTGGGAAAAGCCAAGTACTTCTCTCCCAACTTGAGATTAAGTACTGACCGAGAGGCCAGAGGGTTGTTTTTATTATTTATTATTATTATTATTGATTATTATTATTTATGGTTTTAAATAGCGCCATCATATTGCATAGTGCCGTACAATTTTGCCATTAGAGCCAACATGTGGGCCTGGAAGCCCCCTGCAATGCACTGCTTTACTCTGCTAGTACCGAGAGACCCAGTACTGTCATGCGCAGCTACCAGAACGAGTATACCCCCGGCACGAGTATATATCGCAGCACGAGTATATCGCGGCACCAGTTTACCCCCGGCACGTGTATACCCCGGCACGAGTATTCACCCCGTCCGAGTATGCCGCGTTTGTTCCCTTAGTACCTGTTTCGCAGTTCTCGCCGGTGAATCCGCTGGGGCAGTGGCACAGATAGTGAGAGGAATACAGGGCCTGCTGGCAAAGCCCCCCATTGTAGCATCGCGGCTCCAGGCAGCCTGATGGAAGAGACAAGACCTGTGACTGTTGGTGCCTCACCCCCCATAACATTGTCTTATAATAACCGACCTCGAGGCTGATACCCTAGACGGTCCTGCAGCCTTGCCAATGGCACCGAAACAGTGTTTTTTTGGCCTGTAGTGTGTTTTGTGTTTTCTCCGTTGGCAAACACATCATTACCGCACATACACAAACCCTGCCACATACACAAACCCTGCCACATACACAAACCCCTGCCACATACACAAACCCTGCCACCATACACAAACCCTGCACATACACAAACCCTGTCACATACACAAACCCTGCCACATACACAAACCTGTCACATACACAAACCTCCAACATACACAAACCCTGCCCACATACACAAACCCTGTCACATACACAAACCCTGCCACATACACAAACCCTGTCACATGCACAAACCCTGTCACATGCACAAACCCTGTCACATACACAAACCACGTCACATTTACATCAGTCCCCCCCGCCAATGCCACCAGCAATCCAGATTGGAACATGGGCGTAAAGCATTATCAGGCTGTTATATGGGGCTGTTATATGTCGCACAGGACTAATTAGTGTAATGCCCTTTGTTAGCTGACTACATTAATCAACCGTCCCACCAGTGTGCATGCAGCATGTTGGTGGCCTCTCACCTGTGACCGGTACACTGTGGCATTTGGTTTGCCCATATTCACATCGACAGAACTCCACTTTCCTGCCAGCCGGGCGCAGCCAGCTATCCCCATTACTGTAGATCCTCCCCGAGGGGCGCTCCATACACAGGGCTGGAAGAGGGAACAGGAACGCATCACCTCTACGCATGGACATCAACACACCACATGGAACGTCCTTCACCCAGATCTTACCATGTCCTATCCCAGTAACCCTTGGCAATGTATCTTCTTTACATTAACACCATCTCCATTAACTACCAACTGGAGGACTTTTAGGATTGCCATGCAATGCCAATTAAACTCCCCAAAACCATTCCACAAATAACCCTATACAGAGTATAGAGAAGACCCAATGTAGATGTCTTTTCCTTATTGCTCACCTAACGAGGCACCTAGAACATTTTTGCTCAAACTCTCTTTTCCTTAATCTGATTTGAAAATTAAATGTATCAACCCTACTGACATCCTACAGCAACCTTCCTTCTTCTATGATCTTTTCTCTAACTTCTCCTATCCCCACCCAATTCATCTTTCACCTATCCCCAAGAAGAACTGGTGGTGCTCTTACATTTATACGTCCTTGTTCCTCTCTTTGTACGAAGGTGAAGACCCTAGAGACAAGACGTACATGATTTAGGAATTGAAGTACAGGCTCAGCACAGAATACGAACCGTTAGGTAGCAGAATGAAGGACATTAAGGATATATGTCTATCTCACCTCCGGGCTTGAAGACATGGCTCCACCAAACAAGAGAATGAGTAAGATCTTCATGACACTCTGGCCAAGAGGAGACTTGCTAGCCTGTAAGGAAAACGGGACATGGATCAAGATCATAACCTTTCGAAGTTCAAACATTCTTATCATGCGCACTTAGCGATTTTTATAAACGTCTTTCCTAATTAAACCAATACAACCAAGTTATTGTACGCTATGATCTCTGACTCCTGCCATTGTCCATTGTCCACCTTCTGCACCATCTAGAACCCTGTGATATTAATAACCAGCTGACATTAATATGTGGCTCTTCTACAACAAAGTCACAAACACAAGTTTCTATGTGTGGTTTGGCAACGTTTGGTTGGTTTACTCATCCGTTGATATGAGACAAGATGTAAGAAACCTTTCCAGTATCAAGTTCACCCCGATCCCTTTTTTCGTAAATGAAACAATAACCATTTGTCTATTCCCGGCAGGAAAGAACGTTAACTCGCCGACTCTGATACCACGGTTCCATCATCATGAAATAACATATAATCTCATTTGTTTCTCAGCATAGTTAATGTGGGACTGTAAAAATTTACAAGCCATTCTATTTAAAAATAAAGAAAATTATAATTATAAAAAAATTATATATATATTTGAAATAACACATACAAACAGTTTTAACGCCGACATCAAAATTAAATATATATACAATTTTTTTTGCATTTCCCACATATAGCTGTGTTTAGCCGATCAGTGAAAGAATGATATGGGATAAGAATGCGCTTTAAGATATAGTAGAATGTGAGAGTCTTCCTGATCTGATCTTATTTTAAAATAAAATGGGTTGGGGCAGTGGGGCTTTAGAGCCCCCCCAGCCCCCAAAAAAGGTTAAAGTACTACAGATGTGTCTGTGATCAAGGTTGCCACAGCTGCAGGGGAAGTGATTTGGGGTATTTTCGGTCTGGGAAGGTAGTCGGCTATTGTCTGGGGCACTTCCAGGAACACGAGGAAGTACAGTAGACTTGTAGAATGTATCTAGTGTTGGGCGAGGTGGCCATTGGCATGACCAGCCAGGAGCCCACACTGGGTCTTGCCTACTTAATGCAGGATAAGATGAGTGGGGAGCCCAAGAAGAAAAAGAGAAGAAGGACTTATTGGGCTTGGAATCCAAATTTACCCCAAAAACAGGACACCAGTGGTTGGTTCTTCCCATGGGACCTGGCAGTCAACCACTCTGGCATGGACTAATTGCCCAGCATCAGGCAAATTGTAAACTGGCCACCTTATAGAAAGCCCACAATCCATAAATAAAGGAAGGGGCAAGAGGGGCAATAATCAGTCAGGCTCCATTTTTGGCAGCTTTATTTTGTGTATGTTGTTTACAACTCTACATGTGGCTACAGGTTTATCTAGAATAACAGTTCCGGCAACATTTACAGTGCAATTTCGTTAAGTAAATACGTGTCGGCCAGAAGTCGATTGAATGTGTGTTGGCTGCCTGTTTCGGCCCATGGTATTATATGGCCACTTGGCTGACTTGCCCCCTAGGCTTAATGTTGCCAGCCCTCCTTTGGTGGCCACTGCTGTCTCTCGGAATTGTTCTTGAAAGAAAAACATTGCGCCTTGCAAGGTAGGTGGCGAAGTTTCTGAGGATCGTGCCAAAAAAAATATGAAGAACATAAAAGAACAATCAATTTACCAGAAGTAAGAAAAAAAGTGTGTATGTTTTTAGCCTGCAAATATCTGTGAAGCATAGATAACATTCATCTTTATAAAATGTAGGAATAAATAGCGCCAAAAGTAAAATAAATATAAGAAATGGAGCCTGCGGACGAAGGGTATTTATGTCATTGCAATGAACCTGTTGTGTTTTTTATAATGAAAAAGGAAATTTATTGCTATCACAAAATTGAAGGATACTTTTGTTTGAGAAGGTGGGATTGTGGTCCCGAAGCCTGCCGTCCTGCTGAAATTTAACTCTGTCCCGAAAAGCAGGACAGAGGTAGAGCTCGGTGGGACAGCTGGTAAGAGTGGCAAAATCGGGACTGCCCCACCAAAGCAGGACAGTTGGGAGGCATGCTGTAACAAGGAAGAAGAATTATTGGTGGTGGTGCCATCATTGGTTCTCACTTCCATCCCCTCTTCTGCACCCACAGGTAGCTTCAGGTAGCAGCCCAAGTTTAAATTGTGGGGCAATAATTCCCTGATGCCGTTGCCAGCCCTCTACTGACTAGAGATGGGCAAACCCATGCATTTTTTATTCCCATTATACTAATCATGTGGTTCAATGGGAACGCCAACAACTGCATTGGTGGTCCTGAAACATAGAACATTCATTTGCCGCTGCCATGATACATGCAGAAACTCCCAGAACTCCCAGAGACATTAATTCGCTGTGAAAGGAACTTTGTGGTGCACGTGATGTTACTGGCCATGGAAACTTTGAGCTGAAACTCAACGTTTATGTGGGGAAGAATTTTTTCACCATATTTTTACCATTGTTAAATGGGCAAAGCTTTTCACCCACTTCTACATACCCTTCTTCCACATGGTTCCTTAAACCCCACTCCCTACCTGGACCTTCATAATATACAGTTGCCTAACCTCCTAAGGTCCCACCACCTGTCCGCTGCCCCAGAGGTTGCCTTTGCGCTCCACTTCTCAAAAGCTTCCCCACCCTTCAGTGACTGCTCTTTGAACTTCTGTGGGACCCATTGATATCACAAGTGGTGGGAAATACGAGGCCCATGGAGGGGACCTCCGGAGCTGCAGCTTCTCCTTAAGGTAACATACTTTAGTATGGACTGATCATCATTGGGGGTTCTAAGGGACACCTGACTGCCCCATTACGCAAATCCAATATGTCTTTACATAGAATCTGAAGTCAGATCAGACCCATTTGGCCGTCTAGTCTGCCAATTTTTCCTGATGTAAAGACTCGGACATTAATCAGTCCTCAGTCTCATCTGAGATCCAGGAGCCGTATTCCTATGCCTGCGTGTTTAAAGTTCCTCTCTGTATTACACCCTTCTTAATATAATTACACGGTTGGGTTCTGTGGAGACCCAGCCAGAGAAATGTTGGAAACCCGTTCAGATACTGAGGTCCGTGCTGTAGGACTACAGTTCTTGTTCCCTTAAACAGCTCTATCCTGTAGGGATAAGTAGGGGACAATGTTCTAATCCAGGTAATCGTGGTACACAGGGGGCACCCTGTCACCCATCACAGAGATTCACTCCTGTATAAGTAAATACTCGATGTGAGGTTCTAAAGCTTGGATGGTCAGTCTGTGGAGGGTCTGATACAGCAGAAGGGAGCGGAAGCTGCTCCGTGAAATGAATCAGACCCTACACGTTACATCGCTGGCTAACGACACATTTGCTGCAATAAGTGATGTGGCCTCTGGCTGTGTTCTGTTAAGTTTCTGGGGTTTTGTTCTGCTTTGGTCACCTAGTTGTGATGTGACGGCATGTGGCAACCTGTACTGTGAAGTAGGGAATGTTGTATGCAAGACATTAGAAGAATATTTGCCCCTGTGAGTTTCTCAGGGGTCTTCAACTCTTTCCCAAGTGAAAATCTCTAATGCATAGATAAATATTATATACAAACACAGCTCTCAGCCTGTCCTGATAATCTGCAGTCACATCCCCTTACATTACATACAAACCCAGCACTGTGAGCCTGTCCTGATTATCTATAACCAGATCCCCATACAAACCTATACTGGATTGATCTTAACCCTGTTAGCCCTTGCAGATCGTATGCCCTGGGAAGGTAAATCTATCTCTCAGGGGATCCGCAGGGATCTCCTCGGCGTTAGCAGTGGATCCACTTACCGTGGTCATGGCTCTCGCTCCCTTTCAGATCACTGGAGTGCTGGGTATTGTCCCGGCAGACTGAGTGCAGCTGCGGAGAGATGAGTGGAGAGATGAGAGGGCAGCATAACTAGAGGGTTAGTCACCAATGAGAAACACAGGGAGAAAGAGAGAGAGGGGGGAACTACTAGGGGAGGAGAGAGACAGCGGAGAGAGGACCACAGGAGGTGGTGAAAAGTTTGTGCTGAGGGAGGAGAGGCAGAAATAACCAGGGAGAAGAGCAAAATCAATGGAAAGCCGGTGGAAAAGATATAAACCGTAGACGTATGGATAGGGAGGAGAGGCTTATCTACAAGAAGGGCAAGAAGAGTCAAGATTTAACCTCATAGACGTCAGAGGGGATCACATATTATTCAGCCTTCCGGTAGTGAAGGGGTTACAGAGACACACAAGAACTGTAAGCCATTATAAGCGCCAACACACATCATCCTCATAGATTGTAAGCTTGCGAGAACAGGGTCCACTTCTTCTGCCCTATTGGTGGTGACTTTCACTGCCCCTCTGCTGTGACAGCGCTATGGAATCTGCTGGCGCTATATAAATACATTTAGCGTATATAGTATACCTCCTGCCGTTTTGGTTTTCCGTTACGGAAGCGGTTGTATCGGTATATTCGCATCGTCTTATGTTTATGTTTAGTTTCATTCGCTTACGTCTCGCAGATACATTTATGAGGAATCAGCGCTCTCGCCTTGGAAAATAAACGGCGTTGTTGCCAATTATTCAACAAGTCAGCGGAACTACTACAATGTATCGCACTGTCTACATAAATAGATGGCCAAATCTCTCATCTTTATGTCCCAAACCATAATATACACCTCACCAGGGCCAGATCGGCTGATAGCCCCCATACATACCTGATCTGCCACTTTAACACCAGCATCGGCCGCTGGCCTTAAAGTGCCAGAACCATCTCGTCATCCCTATTCCGGCCCTGAGCCTCAGTAGGAGTGGAGCGGGGCAACGAATGAGTTTGTCTCACTTCATTAATTTGGGACTCCAGACTAATGTTGTTTTAAACGTTATATATATATATTAATAAATAAAAATATATATAGACACTCTCGCCCTCCAATATAAAAAACGTTGAAAATGCGCCTATTTCTGAAATAATAACTAATAAAAGAGAGCAGCCACCGTGCCCCAAAATCACAGCAAATAATTCAATCACTGATCCCTTCCCTCCAATACCAGATCACTTGCGGGAAGCCTCTGTGTTTTATGGCGCTTTATATCATACTGGATGGGGCCGGCCACCGAATGTTCCTGGGAAGTCACCGAGCCCCCCAGTAGGGTCAGCGGCCCCGTCTCTATGTCCAGACTCCCCCAGCAGTCATCCTGTAATCGCTCGACGGCCCAATGGTACATGTGCTACCAATTAATAAAATATTGTCCAGAAGCCGTGGGTGTAAAAGGAGAAGCGTAACGTATAAAATATTCTGCGTT
>VKOC01000003.1:38417638-38422638 GCA_009364415.1 Spea multiplicata | reverse complement strand
TCCATTACTGGTACTGATGATGAACGTCCCAGTCATTTCCCAGTCAGACCCGGTTCATCTATAATGTAACACCGTAGGGACATTTCTTTCTCCCGGATGTTAGTATCACTTATAGAGATTGTTAGTTGGTAAGTAATTCTGTTTTGTTTAGGTTTGTATCATACATGTGCATCATACACACACATCATTCACATACATCATACACACACATCATTCACATACATCATAAACACACATCATTCACATACATCATAAACACACATCATTCACATACATCATACACACACATCATTCACATACATCATATAGACACATCATTCACACGCATCTCTAGATTGTAAGCTCGCCTGTGCAGGGCCCTCCTCACCTGTTGTCTCTATAAGTCAATTTGTTATGTTACATACTACGTGTTATGTCCGGTCTACGAATTTGGAGGCGCTATATAAAAAACTAAAATAAAAATAATAATACACACGCATTATAAACACGCATTATACACACAAATAGAAAGCAGGTGAACATCCCGCTGAAACATGATACCATCATGGACTGTACAATCCTTCGAACATACGCATACGGATGCAAAATACAAAAGAAAGTCCAATTTAAAACATGATCCACAGATTGCCCTTTCCTAGGGTAAAAACATACCCTGGCTGCACGCAGGTAAGAAGCCCTGCTACGGAGATGTCATCCCTATCCATTAACCAGACTGTATAGATCAAATTATCTGTGCGTGGTGCGTAATGCAGTACATCAATCTCCCCTTATATACCCGTGTAAAAATATACTGCCACACTGTGATGTATTCTAACACCGTGGCACTTTCCTAAAACAAATTACATGGAAGAATTCATTAAAACACATTAAAATGCCACTATGAGCAGCTAAGCCGGCGTCCGCTATACTTTTTATTTTAATATGATGTCACCAGTGAGAAGCACTTACCTCGTTGAAGTCGTGCCCCGGAATGCTAGCAATGTGACATCACTTTCTGCTTTATAAGCTGGAGGCTGTTGGAGTCAGCAGGGGGGGGGCATTCTATTAGGTCACTAATCTCCTCCCTTCCTCGAGGGTAATTTAATGAGTTTGCGTGAACTTTATTTTCTTAGGTATTATTACTATACTTTGCCCTCCGTTGTTTGGTCCTCGTTTGGCTGAAAACTGGAAAATCACAGACCTGAGAAATCAAATTCACAGGAAAATAACATTTTAGTTAGAAAATGGCCAACACGGCGGGGGGGGGGCAGTGTGGCTGGCACTGTTTGGGCATTTCGCCAAGAGAATGGAAAGGGCGCGCATGGTAAGAGTGAAAGAAGAGGAGGGGAGGCTTGAGTTAAGGAGACAGGTGGGCAGGGAAAATCAACCCAACAGGAACATGCGACATGAATTGGAAATTTTGGGTGAAAAATGGGCAGATTAGATGGGCTTAATTATTCATATTCTACATTTCTAAATGTATAAAGGATTTACCCAGGCATTCTAAAGGTCACATAGTGAGGCTCTGACTCCTTCACATTCCACTCTGATTTAATGATATATCAGCACTCTAAATCAGTGCTTCCCTCACTGCTGTGCGTACATTCATGCTTGAATACAGGTGACTTAATTCAGAATATCTTTACTTCTTGACAAGTCATGGTTTTCATTACAGCCTGTCGGTTGACACTGGTAGTGAGTCACTACAACAGAATTCTTGCAGTGGGCTGTTAAAGGGTTAATGTTTCCCATGGTCAGTTGACGTAGAAAATTCCCAGATGCGGGGAGGGGGAAAAGGAATTAATGCTGAAACTCTGACAAAAACGAGGGTAGAGAATGTGGCAAGGATCAAAAGTCCTGATTTCAAATCGGTCACAGGAGCGAGCTGGCCCCGGGTTAGTGGGTAATTGCCCCCTGGGTATGCCAAATTCCTTAAATAGGGGCAGCGTGAATTGGGTTGGCCTCTTCTTGGAAGTTGATGGCTTTAAGTAACATTACTGAGTGTGAGCGTGTGTATATGTTAGACTGTGGTGTTAGAGTGAGTGTATGTAAATACGCTTCTACAGGACAAACACTAACTTTTGTTGACTGCATCCACAATGATATTCAGTCAGCCATATTGCTAGTATTGCAGTATACAGCCACCTGTTGGACATGCGCAGTCTCGCATATGTACATACCTGGGAACTCTGCGGGTTTGACCCGGAGATTGCCGGGTGTTCACCGACGCATTTCACGTGGACGGGGAGAATTAACGCAATTACAATGAATATCCTCCCAAGGCTTCCCCTTCCAAACATTGCCGATAAGGATCCCGACATTTTAAAAAAGCAACGATCACGCATTATGCCTGGAATGGATCCTCGGGTAGATTGAAATATGCTACACTGCAGAGACGGCGACACATCGGGACATACCACAAAGCCTGGGTGGTGGACTGAGTGAAAGAACAAGAGCATATCCAATGGATCAGACTAGAGAAGACACCACTGGGTGTCATTCCATGGCTTAGTACACCCAACTGTATCACCCACGTTAAAAATACTAGATCTTAACATTGCATGAGAAAACAACTTATACCCCCCTCTAACCCTGTTGATACATAACCCAGATTTTTCCCCAGGTGGGATGACGTTGCCCTCTAACCACCTATTCTTGAATCTCTTGCAGCAAACAGCTTCCACTTCACTATGGAATGCTAATTAATACTACCCATGACTCCATACCTCCATATTCCACATAACGGCTCATTGTTCTGTCAGTAACCGTACCCAAGACCCGGCATATCAATTAATGGTGAGATGGTGCCTTATCCCAGTGGTTCTACACAAAGTCTACCTTCTCACCCAACACATTTTGGAGGTGTAGGGAGGAACCCAGCATGTTCCTACACATTAGGTGGGGATGTAGGAAAATTGCCCAGTTCTGGTCTAAGAGTCTTCTCCTCATGGCCTTCAAATGTCTACTAGCCCGATGGGGGCACTACATCATCACACAAGGCCACAGACGAAGAAATATAACAAACAGCGTATTCCTGCGTATTGGAAAAAGAAGGAACCACCACCAGCCGCTTGGATTGCAAAAATTAAGGAGTTCGAGAGATGGAAGAGTTTATACCGAATGCAAAGGGACCATTCGAGAGATACATTACAACATGGTTCTATTGGATTAGCTAAATGACCAAAGAACGGATACGATGGCTCACACGTCAACGCCAAACTTAATTAATCTAGTCTAACCAGGAACCACCTGAACGTTCGGCCGGGTGTTGGATAGTTTATGGAGGTTAAGCTGTTGTGTCCTTGGATGTATCTGAGGTGACCTCCTTTCTGTTACATTTGAAGTATACATTGGCCTTATCTACCTAAATACCTGTCTTTTACATGATAAACACTGGCACACACACAGTCTATGTCTTCTTTTTATCAAACAACTATACTTCTATGATCGATACCATCAAATAACTACAAAACACACCGGGTCTCCATCAAATGTAATTTATTATGAGAAGTATTTGTATCGGTGTTCTACTGATTTATTTTGGTTTCTGTTATTTTTCTCCGGAGAACCTGCAAAATAAAAGAATTAAAAGAAAAAACCCACTGCTGTGTTTGTTGCTACCTCTGCGGAAGGAAAATCCATGCACCCACTCTACTATCTGAAGAAAGCACTTCTTCTTAACATGGCTTCTATTTTTGAAGCATACCCCTCATTTTATCCAAACTCTTTAAGTGTGAAATGCCCACTTTTATGACTTTTTCAGACGCTCCTGAGAACTCTGGGCTCCCCCTGCAGGTTGAATACAGGTACTTCATTCAACCATGCAAGTCAATGGAGCCCAGCTTTCTAATCACAACATGATTAGTTAAATAATTAAAAAATAAGAAAAAAATTGTTAAAAGAAAATTTGGTAACATGTAAAAATAATTCCCCACTGACCGACATCAAAGATGTCCCAAATAGCACATGGGGGCAGAATGACCATATTTGGAAAAAAAAAGTTTTAAAATAGCAAAACGCTAATCGTACTTATTGCCCTATAATGTACAAAAAAACATAAAAGCGTTGGATATTTCTAGACTCAGGATAAATAGTAGAACCTGCTTAGCAGGTTTTTAACTCCTTTTTTTCTCAATCTTTCACCATATTTTATACTCTTTTTAATAGTAAATTATATGATACAAAATAATAGCGTATAAAGAAAGTCCCTCTTGTCCTGAAAAAAATAAATATATAACTTATGTGGGTACGGTAAATGAGAATTAAGAGCCATCACAGAAATGTTAAAACAGCTATTGTCACAAAGTGGTTAAAGGCCTAAAACGAGGAGCAGCTGGAGCTGATACTTTGATCCCCCACAGGTGTGGGATCACTTAGCTAGAGTTCCGCAAGATCTGAACAATGCAAAAGAAATGTCTCTTGTTGCAAGTCAGCAGCATTCAGGTCTTGCACCTGGAGCGTCTAGAGTTCATCTCCAACCAGGAAGCCTTATATTAGTCAAGTCTTACATGTGCATACCTGGGAACATTTAAGCTATGGCTACCAGGAGCCCCCCCTTGCGGGGTGCGGCCAGGACTACCCGCTGACGTCGGTGGGCGTTTACGCCGACATCAGTGGGTGTTCCCACTGATGTCACAGGACACGCCCCTATTTAAAGAGGTAATGGGCCGGGAGTGGGGCATGTCAGGACCTCGCTCTTGTGACCCAGAGGATTTGTGGCTGTCGACCTGGAGAAACGGAGAAGCTGTGCTCCGGGAGAAAACGGAGAGATACACGAGAGTGTTCTTGTTTATGGCTCCTCTTTCATAACTTTGCATTCAAATTCATAACCCCACAGTATGACTTTACATAACCCCTGAAAACCTTGAAGGGCGAGCATCTCTGTAACTATGTAACAGTCTGTGTCACACCCCTCTGGCCCTTAAAAAGTTCAAGATCTTGAAATAAACCATTTGTAAAGAAACTATAAAGGTGTAACCAGGGCCGGCCTTTGGGGTGTGCGACCTGTGCGACCGCACAGG
>VKOC01000003.1:38405627-38417538 GCA_009364415.1 Spea multiplicata | reverse complement strand
GAGGACTCCCCAAAAGCTCGTCTATTATATTAAATACTGTTAGTCCAATAAAAAAGGTATTAAAAGATTCTGCAATATTCTGTTTTTTTTTGCATTTATTTTAAGCAAAGGCATCACATGATGTCACAGTGATGAAGGTGGTCGAGGCAGGACAATGTGTGGTGAGAATGGCCCTTGGCATCACTGTGATGTAGAAGATGAAGGCAGGACATTCTGTCAGGGCATCACTTGATAGCACAAGGATAAAGGTGTGGAGGCAGCACATTCTGTGGTTAAAATGCCACTTTTTGTCACAGTGATGAAGGAAATCTAGACAGGGTATTTTGTGGTCAGAATGTCACCGTGATGAAGGAGGTAGAGGCAGGGCATTCCATGGTCAGAAGGCCACTTGATGTCACAGTGAAGAAGGAGGTAGAGCAGACATTCCACATGAGGCAGATTCTTCGGTGGATGAAGGAGCGTAGAGGCAGGACATCCATATCTATAAGCGCCACTTCACAGTGAAAAGAGGTTTAGAGGCAGACATTCCATGGGCAGATTTTGCGTTGATAAAAGGAGTAGAGGCAGGACATCCAAATGGGGCAGACTTTGCGGGGAATAAGGGACGGGAGAGGCAGGACATTCCATGGTCAGAATGCCACTTGATGTCACAGTGAAGAAGGGGTGGAGGCAGGACATTCTGGAGCCAGAAAGCCACTTGATAGCACAGTGATAATGGGGTGGAGGCTGGGTATTCCATAGTCAGGATGATACTTAATGCCACAGTGATGAAGAGGGTGGAGGCATTCCATTAGCAGAATGCCAATTCTGTCACAGTGAGGAGCCTGTAACATGGGCAGAGTGTTACATGACTTGAAAAGTATATAAAAGTCTCTTTTGATTGCAATAAAATAAGTACTTTGTCTTGGATATTCTCCATTTTACTTTGATAGATATGGCCCCATTGGTCAGGATAATACTTTTGGTAATTTATAATTAAGATTAAAGTGTGATATGTGTGTGATAAGTGTGATAAAATATGAATTTTAGAATATCTTCCCCGCTGTATGTGTTGGAGGCAATAAAGGTGCTCAGGTACGTTTCTCCAGTCTGGGAGATGTGGCCAAATATCAAAAAGTACCCATCCAACATTCTGAGCTCCTACAAATAAGGGACATCAGTAGTCCAAAACGGGCCCGTTCCTCCTAAAGACCAATAATTGGTGGGTATGTATACCAAATAGGACTTATCTCAGTTATGTACTCCATAACACTTACACACATAGTGTCTTTGTTCGGGGAATCCTTCTGGTGTCTTGGCTAACACGACATTAAACTGTTGTCATTGTATCCAACGCCACATCTGTAATGCCCATTTTGCTCCAAAACAGTGGCACCGAGGCCAGACTCTCCATTAAAGAGGGAAATTTTTCTAGGGGTCAGATAGATCTCAGATTTTCTAGGGATTTTCTAGGGGGGAGACAGATCTCAGATCTTCTATGGGGGGGGGACAGATCTCAGATCTTCTAGGGGGGGGCAGAATCTCAGATCTTCTAGGGGGGGGACACAGATCTCAGTCTTATAGGGGGGGAGACACATCTCAGATCTTTCTAGGGGGGCAGACACATCTCAGATCTTCTAGGGGGGAGACACATCTTCAGATCTTCTAGGGGGGGGGACACATCTCAGATCTTCTGGGGGGGAGACACATCTCAGAATCTTCAAGGGGGGAGACACATCTCAGATCTTCAAGGGGGGAGGACACATCTCAGATTTCAAGGCAGGAGACACATCTCAGATCTTCAAGGGGGAGACACATCTCAGTCTTCAAGGGGAGAGAACATCTCAGATCTTCTAGGGGGAGACCATCTCAGATCTTCTTTCTAGGGGGAGACACATCTCAGATCTTCTAGGGGGGAGACACATCTCAGATCTTCTGGGGGGAGACACAGCTCGATCTTCTGGGGGGAGACACATCTCCATCTTGCTGCGGGGGAGACAGATCTCAGATCTTTCTCAGATCTTCTAGGGGGGGTGGGTCTCAGATCTTCTAGGGTCCCCCCCACGAAGAGGAGGCCCACTGAAGTTTTCAAGGGGGTATGGTGGTTAAAAGGCTCAAGCATCAAAGACTTTGAGTTAAAAAGGTGCAATTACAGAACTGTCTATGTGAATATTGGACACTCCTTATGTCACTTTAGCTGTAAGGATTGTGGTGCTTCCTATTTATACAATATGGATCCCAAGGTAGTTACAATGTATACGGCTTTTGTTTTGCTGCATCTCTGACGGGTAGACCGCGGTAAAGAATACATAACACGCTGGTGTTCTGGTAGCCAAAGCTTGCGTAGAGGTAACTTTAGCTCTTGTTCACTGTTGCCATGGCAGCAAGGCTCCGTAGTCTAAGCTTAGTAAGCATATGTCCTTGACCTTAATTAAATAATTTTTGCTTTGAATCGACGCAGAACACTACAAAAAAAACACTAAATGATTACATCTTTTATTGAGATATCAGCTGTGGCTTGATTCCGACAAAATTGATTATCTATTGACCACATTAACCCCTGAAATGTAGCTATTTATGTAATCACGGTGTAAATGGGCCAGTTGGGGAGATTAGACATCTTCCTTGTAACCGGCCCATTGACGAGCAGCACACAATGGGTCCTGATCACCCAAAAAGGCGATCTACCCCCTGGTTTAAGGGACTGACACTACCACCACCCCACAGCGCCCCCCCCCACTACCCAAGTTCGACCTGGGCCAGTATTTGTTGCTAATTGACACAAATTGCACCAAAATAATATGATTAACATGTCTATATGTGACCTGGAATAACTAATTAGATACGTCATTAACAGCAGATGTCATTAGTGCCAGCATGGTAGGGCCCACCTGAGCACTATGAATCCTAGAAGCCCCCTTAAGACACGCAGGAGCCAATGTTACGCTGGCTGTATCTCTGGCCAAGTATCAGGGAGCAAGGATCGCCAGCTTTTTAATAGATGATGTCCTTTAACAATGGAGAATGAACTCTACCTCTGTCCTTAAATCAGGACTGCGTGGCACAAAGCAGGACAGCTGGGAGGCACGGAAATCATTTCTATGTCTATGTGCACACACTAGTCCTGTCTTTTTTGTGCTCCCATGATGGGGGGTTTGTATGAAAAGTGATGCTTCTGCAAGGATAGTGCTCCATGTATCTACCACTCCCTCAGTAAAGTGAAACTTCCTTACATTACATCTAAGCGTCTGATGACGTCCTGTTCTAAAACGTCTCCTCTTTTTGACAAACCCGTACATGTACGGGCTCGAAATGCATTGTTTCCAATGGGTTTAGGAACCGCCCATTGTCCTTAAGGGGTTAAATAAACTTTCCTCCCGTACTTAACGTATTTAAATGTTTCTCTACTGCAAGCATATTGAGACCCTTTAGTGTCCCCTGAGGGTTATCCATCGGTTACCATAGTGATAAGGATCACTTTTCAAACTTTGCACCAGAATTTATAATCCTACGAGATCACTAGGTTATAAATAAACACACACACATATATATATAATTATATTATTAATTATAATAATTATTTATATATATATAAAATGCATTCACGTCAGGCCTGCGGACATGGTTGATGGATGGTTTTTACTGAACTATTAGCGTCGATAATACATATTTTATATTATTATTATTATTATTAACAATAAAAATGGCGGTATGAGGTTCATGCTACACATCATATATTACTATTCAGTCCCCTGAACAGAGGGCCCCATAAACAGGCTATTAATTATTTCCAGAAATGTGTTACCATGGCTGCGTTCATAGTAAAAATGTCAGCATAAAGCACTGTAACGCATGTGATCCTGTGGCTGTTATACGTCACGCTACTCGTTGTAATTTAGACGTTAATGGTATTGCGCATACTGATATATGCAAATACAGCTCGTTTGCATGCCATGACAGTTAATTTTATGTATAGGCATGAGAGGGTGGGGTTATGTAGGGTAATTCTAAAAGGTACGTGATCGAGCACAGCAAGGGTTAACAAGATGGCGCGCTATTGTTTTGCCCATAAACAAAATGGCGCCAACGACCTACCGCACCAGAGCTCAGTCACATGCTCCCTCCCGCCACTCCCGGCGCCTTTCCCCTGACCGCTCTTGGTTGTGCTTTCTATCCTCTACGCCGCAAACGAAAGCTGTTCCACATTCGGCCACTCCTCCCTCTTTGACTTGCTGAATCCCTCCAACAACAACCATAAGACCCTCCTTATTCCTGGCGTCACCCAACCAATCAACGCTTGCCCTGGACGGCTGTTGCTTGACCCGCCTCTTCCATGGTCTCCTCTCCCGCCAAGCTCCTCCTGGTTGGTAACAGATTTCGTTTTCCATGAACTAAAGACACGCCCACTTTGGGACAGTCGCCTCCCTTGGAGTGACATGTTCACAACATCCCCGCCCCTTTGTTCCGGCTGTTCCATTATCCTCCTACTGGTTTACATTGGGCTGTTCCGTTCCTCACCGTCACTCCCCCCGTGCTGTTCCTGTTACCTCACTATCCTCCCTCTGTGCTGTTCCAAACACCTCACTTTCCACCCCCGCGCTGTTCCCAGCTTTGGTTCACCTCCCCTTGGTTTCGCTTTTCAAGATGGCCGCCGCATCAGCCCGGGGTGTCTCCGCGCTCCGTCGCTGCTGCCTCCTGGGACACCCGGTAAGCGACCAGCCTTTTCGCTATGTTTTCTTATCAGTGACCTTTCTCCGTTTTCTCCGTGTGTTGCTGTGGGTCGTTCCCGAGCTCTCGGGCTTCTCTTGGGGCCGCTTCCCGACCTCTTGCCAGGCCCTGGCCTGAGGCCTACGTCGTCTGAGCAAGCCGGGGACTCGCGTACTACTCTCGCCCGGGGAGGGCTGACAGGGAGCCCCTGGTCCCTGGGATGCACACAGCCGGCATTATGGTTACACGCTGCTCTCTGTAGTGTTACCGAGCATCTCTATAACCCGCTAGCGGGGCAGCGGCTGTAAATAATCTCCACACAGTGGCTGTGGGTGACTGCTGACTTATATACCCAGCAGAGCTTCCTGATGAGCGGGTAATGAATGCGCTGCTTTGCACGATGATGCTGAGTATATGTGTGCATCGGGCTCGCTGTGCTGTGTAACGCCGTGCTGCAGACAGGGTCCCCCCCTTTGTTGTGTTGTTGTGTTATTGTGTTCTGTCACACGTATGTGTTCTGTGTGTGAGCTGCGCTGGGTCTGGCCCGCTAACCCCTGATCCTATTGTATTCTCTCTGTAATTGGCACCGCTGGTGTGTTTCGGGGCCCACCTGTGCCATCTGTGTGTGTGTTCGTGCGCCCATCTGTGTTTTCCATCTGTCCATATGCATACCCATCTCAACTTTCACATCCGTGCCAATGCCGCATGTGCCTCTGCATGTGTAAACGCGGCGTACTCCGGCCGGCTAGGTGCGACGCTGCTCACCTGTTGCAAAGCCTGGCTTGTGCGTGCGTGCATGCTCCGAGGTGGGCTCGTTCCGTCTTTTCCTTTAATAATCCTTGGGATTGTGACACGTGTCACACGTGCTTCCTTTCTGCTGTGTGTACAAGCGATGTAAACAAATGCCGCGGCTCTTACGTGTGTTTGCCCCACACAAAGTCTGCACCCCCCCCCGTGTTAAGTATGTCTGCGCTAACGCACCCCGCTCCGCGCGTGTCCTGTGTTTGCGTGTTGTTAGGTGTGAGTGCATGCTCTGGGTGTGAGTCTGCGTTACCCCCTATAGGTGTTACGCTCGGAATTAACCCTTTGCAGGCGATTAGGTTGCAAAGTGCTAAAAAAAAAAAAAAAAGCGATTTCTTGTGGCTTTCAAAGAGTTTTGTCATCTTGTAAACGTTGTCGATGCGCCTGGCGAGTGCCAGCTGTTGGCGTTAGACGAGACCCCCCCTGCGGCCGTGCGCAGAACGCTCTCCTACATGCCTTTTTTTCCCCCACCTGCTTGCGGACGGGAAAAACACTGGGAGCTCGGGGCGCGATGTAAATAAAGGAAAAAATATTCTGACTTAGTCTAAAACTAGAAGGTTTACTGCTTAGATGTAATCTAAAGTTTTACTTTACTGAAGAGGGTTGCGCCGCCTCCCAGCATAGGTGGTAGAGATGAACACAGCAAGGGCATTTGAACCTACCGCTGTCAGATTCTAAGTTTCTGTTGTGTTATGAGTGTTCTCATTGTATTCTTTTCATGGCATCTTCTGCAGGAGACAGACATAAATGGCTACTAGTAGCCGAGCGTTCGCAGGAGAATAGCAGGCGTCCTAGAATAGGTAACCAGTACGTTATTTGGAGATGGCGATAGCGTCCACCTGATCGCTGAGCCTCGGGGGGCATGTCGGTGGGCTCGTGTACCTGTGGGCCGGGTGGACATTGACGTGCGTGTGATTCTTGTTCATGCCAACTTTACAGGCTATGTCGTGATAAATGAATGGGGGGGGGTATTGTGATCTGCCGACAACCATTGGCAATCGGGTAGCGCTGATCATTCATTTTTCTTCAGACTTGGTTTCTATCCGCCATAGAGCGATATATACTAGAGAAGTGTTGGCGTCAGACAGCCTCGCTTATTGTTATTTGGCTTTTGTGTAATATTCTCTTTTAATTATTTGCTGGCGCTGCCTTTGTGTGATGTTCTTTTTTTTTATTTTTTTTTTTACCTTTCAGATTTGAACCAGTCCACCTTGGTAGTGTTTTAGAACTTGTACCCAGCAAATATTAGAAATCCTCTGTTTTTAATCCCCCCTCGGACTTTGGTGAGGCTGGTGTGACTGTAGTCTAGCATATGCTATGTTGAGCAAGCCTCCGGGCAGTGCCAGCCTCCTTTCCTCCCTCCAGGACCAGGGCTAAACCTCTATGGATATACAGTCATCATGGTGAAGCTGGCAAATCCTCTATATACGCAATGGATCCTGGAGGCCATCAGGAAGGTTAAGAAACAGAAGCAGCGCCCATCGGAGGAACGGCTTTGCAACGCGGTGTCCACGTCCCATGGCCTTGACCGGCACACGGTCTTGGAGCAGCTAGAGCTCAGCGTTAAGGATGGAACAGTTCTTAAAGTCTCCAATAAAGGGCAGAATTCTTACAAAGACCCCGACAACCCTGGGAGATTCGCAATGACTAAAACTACCAGGCATCACGGACGCCCGGAGGGTGTGGACTGGCATCGGCTCTTGAGGAGGGCACTGGAAGGCTTGTCCGAGCCGGGGGGCTCCTCTCTGAAGAGCGTCGAGCGCTTCCTGCGGAGCCAGAGGGACGTCGCCGCCGCCTTTGGGGGCAACACCGGCGCGGCGTTCCACCAGCAGCTGCGGCTTGCGGTCAAGCGGGCCCTGGGCCACGGAAGAATTGTCAAGGAAGGCTCGCTGTATAAGCTGAATGCCAAGGCGGTAGAGAGCAGGCACGGGTGGGAGTCCCTGGCCTCGCTGCCCCCTGTATGTCTGCTCCCTCATGAAAAGGACAAGGTAAGGTGATTCCTCCTTGGAGATTTGTGCGTTAAACCAGCAAAAGCGATACCAGCCGTATTGACGTTTGTTTAACTGACCTCCAGACATGCAGGTCTACTTACTAAAGTGTGAGTGTGCAGGTGAGTGGAGCTTTCGGCTCTCTGATTTCATTTAATGTTATGAAGGTTCAACTCTGGTAGATCCCTGCAGAACGAGGTGAGCCCCCCCTCTCTGCGTGTGTAGTCCCCCCCCCCCCTCTGCGTGTGTAGTCCCCCCCCCCCCCCCCTCTGCGTGTGTAGTCCCCCCCCCTCTCTGCGTGTGTAGTCCCCCCCCCTCTCTGCGTGTGTAGCCCCCCCCCTCCTGCGTGTGTAGCCCCCCCCCCTCTCTGCGTGTGTAGCCCCCCCCGCGTAATGGATAGTTCCTTCAGTGAACTAAACAATGCAATATGCAGGGCAAACTCTGTCCGGCTCTCAAAGGCCTTTTAATAAGTTGAGTGAAAACTTTTCTTCCTTAAATGAATGCTTTAAGGAAAGGGGTTTATTCGCTAAATCTCCGGTTGAGCTGAAACGTTTCTCCCGTTACTCGGCGGGGTATAATGAAGGGACCGCGGCGGGGCTTTCGCGCTGCCACAGGGGCCGTTTGTAATACAGGGCGACGTCCCGCGGATCATGCCGTGCCTGCTGCTCTTCGGCCCGGTGAACGCAACCGGTCTCCGTGGGTCGGGGGAGCGTCTGGTTGGCTTCGCGGTTACCGGGTCCGTTGAACGCTGCTGTCCGCGGGGTAATAGTTTGTAAAACTACACTGAGAATAAGTTAGCAGCCTGTGTTCTTCCCGCTGCGAGTCCGGTACGCGGGAAACTCGAGTGGCTTAATGGCTTCATGTGACTCGGGCTGGCGGGGGCTGGCGACAGGTGTTTCTCCAGATGTTCAGCCGTCCCCGGAGAAAATCTGCCTTTCTCATTGGCTGCATCCAGCGGCTGGAATTGCGCCCGGGGAGCGCCAAAAAATCACACGCTGTAATAATACAGATTTCAGGTAACATTTTATTCTCATGCTAACGAGCTGTTTTTGTGAAAAAAAAAACAAAAAAAAAAAAAAAAAAAAAATGAAATAAAAAATAATAAATAATAAATAATTAAAATGTGAATCATGTCTGGAGAAAAATGATGTTAGAAAATGTATTAGGAGGGAAAAGTTTACTTATTAGTTGAAAGGTTAATGGAACGGCTGAAAATGTAATGATTATTGGCATCGTGTAGCTGACCCGTGTTGTATGGAGCCCCGGGTTCATTTGTTTGCTGTTTAGCTGGTCGAGCCCCACAGCAGGCTCGCCGGCAGCGAAGGAGTTTTAAGCCTCGGCCGAGCTCTCTGTTTGCAGAATTGAGTTTGCCGATTTGCGTTCTCGTTTCGGAACAATTATGCGCTTTAATAGCGCCTGTTGCGTGATACACGTCGTGCGTGGCTGCCGGCGCATGGATGATCGTTACCGTGTTATGAAACCATTGTATAAATAACTGATAGAATGAGTCGTGCCGGATATTGAAGGAAATGGGACCGCTATGCGGCTTAGTAATCAGGAGTCTCTGCTTTTACAATCTTTTATTCTGTTCCGGCGGGATCACGCGGAGTGTCGCCGTCAGATTAAGCGGTCTGCCTGACCTTTCCCAGCAGGGTTGTTGCAACCTGATAATTAACGGCTGTATGGGCTCTGGTATTGTCTTCCGGCCCGCATAGCCACCCCTGTTTGTTAGGTGTAGCTGTGGATCGCTTGTCCCTTGGGAACGGAGAGGTGAAGATGGCAGTTTGCTGTAATTCAGGGATATTTGCCCCTCCGGGG
This sequence comes from Spea multiplicata, assembly GCA_009364415.1. Classification (NCBI taxonomy): domain Eukaryota; kingdom Metazoa; phylum Chordata; class Amphibia; order Anura; family Pelobatidae; genus Spea; species Spea multiplicata. The sequence goes on along the minus strand of VKOC01000003.1, from coordinate 38,408,245 downwards.
GCAGTATTGTTGGGTGACAGCCACGGTAATGTGGGTTTGGATTTACCTCTGGGCATCGAGGAGCGTGCAGGCATCTCTTTGATGATATATAATATATATATTATTATATACACTTTACAGACCATGCGTTGGACATGCCCAGTGTTGGTTTTGGGCTTCGTTCAGGCGGGGGTTTGCTGATAATTCGTTGTGTATTTTAAGGGCTCCAGTCCGGCTCGGCCCTTCTTGCTTCTTCGTAATGCGTTGTAAAGTAACGGCATCGCTCATCGAGCTCCTCGCTTTGTGTTCATGCGCCTGTAGAGCTGCGTATAGCACTGCTAGTCTTCAGACCTTAAACTTGGCCTGAGCAGTTCGGTGGATACACTAGGTTGGCCCATTACACAAAAGAGAAATGCGGCAGCCCCCCGGGGGGCCGTAGCCGAGTCTGTCCAATCTGTTTACGGTTTGTAGACCAGCAGGGCCAGACTCGGACTGGCCTCCACTTGCTGAATCCGATGGGTTCTCTGATCGCTTGAAGCCGGTATCGGGGTTCTGCCGGCAGTAACTTGGTATGTCGGCCTCTGGGTTGGTCCATGCACGGCCCCCTGTGCTGCTAGTAGATGGTAATTGTGCGTGCGCGTCTCCTGTTATCTGTGAATCCGCTCTCTCGGATCCTCCCGTTACCGGGAATCTCCATCCTTTGTATTTCTCTTATGATTGATGATCGGATAAATGTTTGTTTAACCGAAGCGTTCCGGCCTTTGAAGTTTTATGTCCGGCTCTTTAAACCCTCGCCTGCTCTGCTAGATGGTAACGCAATGCAGCGCCCGCTACCCGCACCTGGCAGTTGCTTCGCTAGGATACCCCGTTGTACAGCGCCGTGGCATATGAAGGCGCTATATAAAAATAAATAAAATGCTTCTTCGTTTTAGGAGACTTTTTTTTTTTCCCCTCTCGGTAGAAAATTGAGCAACGATGCATTGAAACATCCCCCCCCCCCCCCCCGCCCGAGAGGAGGGACGGTGTATAAAATAAAATTCTCGCCATTGCCGGCTGTGATAGCGCTGCGAGTCACGTATCGGTCACTAAGAGTCAGAAGCCTCTCGCTGACCCCCCTCTTCCAGCGAGGCTTTATCTCGTGGTATCAATGAAGGGGAGGCTGTCGGATCGATACAAGGAACAAGCTCACCGCCGGTGTGCGCGACCGAGACGTTTCGTTTCCCGCTCCGGAGATCTGCGCGCATCGACGCTGCAGATCGCCCCCCGGCGAGGGTAACAAGTTAAATGGCTGAAGCAGCTTTCTTCCGGAGGGCCGGGAGAAGGAATTACTGAGTGATGGCCGGTTAAGTTACCTACATAGCTGCTGTTGGACTCTGGTTACAGGTGATGTCTTGTTGGCTGAGGATCATGGGAGTCCTAGAAGATTATTGACAGCTGGTTTGATGTCTCGAGCCGGATATCTGTGCCGCCTCGTCTGCCGCTGCCGGCCCTGGCGAGTAAGGAGCAGCGCTTGTGCCCATGGGCATGACCATCACTGGGCTCGGGGGCACCTTGGCCATTGGGTCCCTCTTAGGCTTGTAGCTTATTTCGTTTTATGCGCGTGAGGCTTTGGGGCATTATTAGTTAACTAATACAAAAATGTCCGCCCTGGGACGCATGCGAACGAGCGACGTTAAACACGGAGAGCTGCTTCCGGAGCCTGTGTGTGTGTGGGGGGGGGGCGTTTTCTATTATTTTCCCAGTTACATAGCCGTGTGGGTTATTTACCGTTTTTTAACCCCTGCAGCGACAGCGGAGGGTTTAAGTGTATAGCGGCGGCGTTCGGATGGCGCTCAGGTAGGTAGTGCTTGCAGCGAGCGGCGTCCTTGCGCGTTATTTATAGCCTCTCTGCGGTCTCTGCTCGCTGTGTTTATGGAACGTCACAGATTGAGAGACTCTTCCCTGCTCCAGCCTCCTCCAGACATCTGTTTTATTGGGCTTTCTTGTTCGCTGCCTACGTGTTCAGCCGCTGGCTTTTAGGAGCAAAATGCGTCCTCTCCAAATAACTGTCCGCCCCCCCCCCCCCCCCTGGCAACCTGCTGGAGACGCTCCTGAGCTTCATCGTGGCCTCGTCACCAAGGAATGAACGCGCTGAAAGGACATCTCGACACCAGCAATAAAGCTGCTGTTTTTACTGTAGCACCATCATGTTCCGGAGCGCTGTACAGCGGGTAGACGGGACATGACAAGTAGTAGACTAGAGCTATAGACTGTATGATTATGCAGATTGAGCGGTGTTATTTTGGCTGGATAGAGGAAGGTTAGTATATATGCGATGAACGCAGTTCTCCTATTTTAATGTCCAGGGATTGGCAAACTGTAGGTCGCCGTGGCAAATAGAAGCCACTTCTTGGCGCCCAGGGCTGTGCGGGACAAGTGGGTTAAAAACTGGCTGGCACTGCCATATTGAACCCGGCACCGTACACATCACAGCGGGGAGGGCACCCAGTGTGGTCACATAATGCACATCAGAGTCAGTGTAGTGCTGGAGTATCAGTGTGTGTATATGTATAGAGCTGGAGTATCAGTGTGTGTATATGTATAGTGCTGTGAGTATTAGTGTGTGTATGTGTGTATATGTATAGTGCTGAAGTATTAGT
>VKOC01000003.1:38350461-38405527 GCA_009364415.1 Spea multiplicata | reverse complement strand
TATATGTATAGTGCTGTGAGTATTAGTGTGTGTGTATATGTATAGTGCTGTGAGTCTGTGTGTATATGTATCGTAGTGTGAGTGTGTATATGTATAGTGCCAGGATCAGTATGTCTGTTGTATTGCAGCGCTATGTCAGTGTATGTGTTCATAGCGTTAGTGTGTATATATATGTATAGTTTTGTCGCCGGTGTGTGTGTTGAGTTGCATGTGAGGGCGGTCTTTATATTACGGCATTAGCGTGTAATGTGTGTATTGTGTGTACATAAAATCTTGGCGTGTGTTACGGGAAGGTGTTTGTGAGGGTTACTGTGTGGTGTCAGTGTGTGTAATAATAATGGTTAAACACACCAGCTTGAGTCTTTATGGTGTAAAATACCTGTTGCCGTGAAGGGGTTAACTGCGGTACTGTGCAAAGTGGTGCGGCACCGAAGAAAGACCGGGGGGAAATAAATGAAAATAAAAGCATTATTGGCTCCTGTGCTGCCAGCGAGATCCACCCCAATTTCCACAGTTTGTGAAAATGTTTAGAAACCAAAAGTGATGCTGGTGATCAGGCCATAGCAGCAACTACCTGAGAAGGCAAAGACTGACCCTACCCCCCCCTCTGTAAATGCCCCCCCACCCCCACCTGGGCCTTTCCCTGAAGGAATGGAGCTCGGGGTGTGTGGCGCGGCGCCCGCTCCCATATTAACGAGTCTGGTGACCCCACCGTGCGAGGGCCACCGTGTCTCGCCTGCCATCCCAGTACCACTGGTGAGAAGGCAGTGGGATAGGCCCCGTCGGCGTGTGTGTAAACGCTTGCGGTCCTGATGACGGCTCGGCATACTTGGGTGTCTCCCCCAACCCCCCCCTCGACGTTGCTTATTGGGCAACTTGCTGTCACCTGTGTATAGATCCGTGTAGTTTCCTCTTGCTGTCTGAGATGCAAAGGGTTAATGCCGTACCAGTACCGAAGCCGGCCCTGTGTACCGTGCACACGTGTAGGGGAGGGGGAAGGGGACCGGGACGTATAGGGGGGCCCCGCATCAACTTTTTTTTCTTCTTCTTCCTGCGTTTTCCGCCCTTTTCATTGTTTCTTTGTTTTTCTTCACGAAAAACAGATTTTGTCCTAAATTTGGCAGAGACGCCCTGTAAAAAAAAAAAAAAAAATGCTGTTTCCTGAAGCTACTGGCAGCGTGTGCTAAAAATCCCTCAAATTCCCCCCAAATCCTTTCCGTGTTTAGGAGTTTGTGTGTGAGCGCTGTCCTCGTCTCTGTGTAACCCTTCCTCTGTGGTGTGAGTGGGGGGGACACTATTGAGTTTACATGCGGTATACGCGTAATATACACGCGGTATTCACTATGCTCGTGGTGAGTGTGTATAACGCGTGTCTCTGTGTGTTTGCAGCCGGTAGCTGAACCCATCCCCATATGCAGCTTCTGTCTGGGAACGAAGGAGCATAACCGGGAGAAGAAGCCGGAGGAGCTCATCTCATGCGCAGACTGCGGCAACAGCGGTGAGTACGGAGGTCTGCCGGGAAGCGGCCTGCCGGGTCACACGGGTGAGCCGCACTCCACTCTCTCTCGGCTCGGTGATGCGGGTGGAGTACGAGGCCTACAAGCTGTGCCCCCTGCCACTGACGGCAAAGATGGCGGCAGGTGGAACCCCCAAGACCCCCCACACCAGTTAAGAGGTTATAGGGGTTGGTGACGTTCCTTTCACTGTAAAGCAAAGTTCCCAGAACCCTGAGCAGTAAATTAAGACCCCCGGCCAATAAACAGATCTGTAAGAATTACTGGGAATTTGCCCAGTATGACAGCGTGTGACTTCATCGTTCTACCGGAATACGCTGCAGCGAAGAAAGGTCGGGAGGGCCCCTGGTCAATAGAGCTTACAATCCAGAATCTGTGATAACTGTCACTGTTATGTCTCCATGCGCAGCAACGCTCTTAACTCACGCATTCAATATAAAAACCCGGATATCGGATTTCAGTTCAGGTCCGATTGTCCCCCTCGTTTCTGCTCCGTATCGGCAGGGGGTTCAGTTGTTTCTGCCGTTCATGATGGCAGGTGTAGTACTCTCCTCTCACCACTGGGTGCCGCACCGGGATCCTGGTGCAATTCCTTCCGGAGCCTGCAGTGTTCTTACAAACCAGTGGGTAAAAGAGCCAAAGGCACAGAAGCTGCAGCAGCTGCCCTCCACCACAGATTTGCAGCCTGAAGCCAGTCAGCGGCACTAAAGCCCTCCCATTGAAATCGAGCGCTTGCCCCGTATGCCCATGAAGAGACCCCCGCCTTCTGCGCCCACCGAACCAGCACTGGAGCTGACTGGCAGTTCCTATACCATGCGCACGGTCCTGTCCTACAAATAGCCGAGGGGCAGGGGATGGGTATAGGGCGGTCCCTGCATTTGCAAAACAAGCATCACGAAAACATAAAGGGGCCAGGCAGCTATCGTAATGCATATGGAGGTCGCAGTGTCTCTTAAATTCTGCATGTTCTATAGGGGTCCCCAAAATGAAATCTGTATAAAATAAGGTATTTTCTAAAATTGACTCTCCTACTAAACTGTCTGCCACGAAATGATTGCAAAAAACCAGACTATAATGTTATAAATTCATTGTGGAATTGGCCCGTATATCGTGTTTGCAGTGGGGGGGGTCTTTCTGGAAGGATTCATGAAATGTGCATGATGACGTTTATTGTGTTGTTGCGTTTTCATGGATTTTCTCTTCCCCGGCTTAGGTCACCCGTCGTGTCTCAAGTTCTCCCCCGAGCTCACGGTGCGCGTGAAAGCCCTGCGCTGGCAATGTATCGAATGCAAAACCTGCAGCTCGTGCCGCGATCAAGGCAAAAATGCTGTGAGTATCGCCTGCCGCGTTCCCTCAGCCGGAGGTGTCCCGTTTCATCTTCTCTGCACGTATTTGCGGACGTCATCTTTTTTTTAAATTCGTGTTCAAAACCCTAATTCTTGCCTTTTAAAATTCCCCTTGTCATTGGGCATTATCTGCTAAAGAGGGAGTGTGCGGGTCACCCACTTCATTTTTTTTTTTATTACCGGTATTTTCCGGCAGCTGCACGTTAGCCGTTTGTCCTGATCTACTAAACACTTTGCATGTTGTGCTGCCTGTGGAAAGCAATACAGCGCCTTAGAGAGACTGGCTAACGAAAGTCTATAGAGGGATGGACTTCATTAGCATTGCCGTAAAGCATCGGCTCAGTGCGGTGATCGAGAAGCGAAGGTTCACCCATTGGTGACGTTCCCGTCGCTGGACAGGCATTATACATCGTCAGCTCAGCCCTTTCTGCGGGAGAAGCTTGTGAGGGCCGGTGAAGTCTACGCTCCAGTTAGCGATTAAACCCCAATAAATTATCTGTGCCCCGGGCCGCCTCCTTCCAATCCCACCTGTATCCGCCTGTCTCCGTAACTAGGACTTCCAACGGCACCAACGTGTTCTGCATAGAGCTCATCGAGTGTCCCGAGCTTCAGCCGGACCGGATCCTAAATATAATTAGTAGGATTCCCAATCTATGGCAGATTTCGGCCCTTCTTGGCCCTTCTCTGTACACCGGCTGCGTTTGGGTCACAAGACCTCCTTTTCTCTTATCAGATGGTATTACCGGCTGACCCCCCCCAAAGCTATGTTCACGCGGCCGCGGTATAACCTGTTTGGGCTGATAGGTCGAGCAGATGTCTTTTATCTGCTTTTATTCCGCTATTAACCCCTTTATTGCTGTTTTTTCTCCCCCATTTCTTCCAGGACAATATGCTGTTCTGTGATTCGTGTGACCGAGGCTTTCACATGGAGTGCTGTGAGCCCCCTCTCACGAGGATGCCAAAAGGTGAGATCTGCGATATTATATAGGTGATATATAATATAATATAACAAAGTGTAGCCACTTGGATAAGTCTTTATCGCATGAGTTCTCGTTTGCTATAAGCTCCCTCACGTTTCCCCGTCTGTACCAGGCATGTGGATTTGTCAGATCTGTCGGCCAAGGAAGAAAGGTCGGAAATTACTTCACAAGAAGGCCGCGCAGATCCGCCGGCGTTACACCAACCCCATCGGGCGTCCCAAGAACCGCTTAAAGAAGCCGAGCGCGACGTGAGTGTCCAGCCGCACCTTTCCCTTCTCTTACAGCTAAACGTGGACCATGGGGGTCTTGGCGTTAATCCTTCTGTGATGGATCCCCTCTCAGTGCACGGCTCGTGCCGGTGGGGGGCTTCTCGTTTATATCCCGCCTCGATGTTATACGAAGCGGCATACAGGGGGTTTAAATCACCTAAATGGGCATTCCAGCCGCCCTATGCGCTTTAACGTGTATGGTAGCCACGTCCCCTTAGAAATAAGCCAGCAGGAACCCCATAATGCATTTAACTGTTTCCACCCTGCTCCTTGTAAGATGCATTTTATTAAAGTACTTTGTGGGGCAGCAACCATCCGTCTGAAAATGACCGGAACGATAACGCGCTATTATTTTCACAGAACAGTTTTTTGACCGCATCGTTCTTTGTCTGCAGGACTAAAGGCCCGTTTGGGAAAGGCCGGGGGAACCCAGGTCGAGGGAGGAAACGCAAGCTGTCCTCGTGTACGTCGTCGTCGTCCTCAGAGGAGGACGGTAGGAGTTCAGATCCTTCCGTGAGTTCTGGTACAGCCGTCCCCTTCAACAAAAAAACCAAGGGTCTTATTGACGGATTGACGAAGTTCTTTACTCCCTCACCTGATGGGCGTAAGGCACGGGCAGAAGCACTTGACTACTCCCTGCAGCGGTCACGGAAGAGGGGCCCACGCAAGTCTGGCCAGGGGGACTGGGGTGAGTGATGGGTTGGGGCAGGGGCACCGGGGGTGAGTTACGGGCAGGGGCACCGGGGGCGAGTAACGGGTTGGGGCTTGTTATGAATATGCTGTAATAGCCACCAAATACAGACATGTAGTAGCTGCCTAGGATTTAGCACGAAAGGCGTCGGGCCGGAGGAGCCTCATCTCCGTATCATTGTAAATATGGATCATAAATAAAAGTTGAATTTGCCCAATCTATATGCCAGCTATTAGCTGGGCTTACCGTGTGTTTATTCACATGGATCTCTTTTGTGAGTGGGGTGTGAAGACCCGTTTAGGCGATCTGGGCCTCTCCAGCTGTTCGTGAGTGAAACCTGTGTAAATGCAGGATCTGTGATTTGCATACGGGGGCATTCACAGTATCTTTGCATTTAACTTAACTCGATATAATAATTTTTTTCTATTATTATTCTAAATCCACTCTATTATTTTAATTACTAGACAATCACGACGGTTGGGACAGCAAGCTGGATGGGGATGATCAACTTGGCATGATGTCCGAAAAAGAAATTGAGCTCTTCCAAAATATCCAGGAGCAGGCACTGCAGGTACGTAGCGCTCGGTCCCGTCCTTTCGCGTTCACCTGTTTGCAGACCACCGCCGCCGCCGTACAATACTTTGGCCTGTGTTAGAATTTGGGTTTCATGGAGGACTCGCTATAAGTCATGCAATGCCCTTGATCTGGATTAGTACTTTTTATTCCAGGTGTAATAAAAGGGCAGCCCCAACGAACTCCCGCATAGCTCATGGGGTGACTTATTGCATGTCATCTCAGCGATGATGTTATTATGCTATGCATCATGCAGGGCCAGCTCAGCCCTTGTGGCAGAAGCTCCTTGGTCTTGGCGATACCGGGGAGGTGAGGGTTTTCCGTGAGCCGGCGTGGGTGTAGTGTGCCGGGAGGGAGCGCGACACGCAGAGAATTTATGGCTCTGCCGGCCAGCTCTCATCAATGATGACAAAAAGCCACCGCTTCAGGAGCCCTCAAGGACTCGCGCTCCTGGCGGTCGAGTGCTCCAAAATGTTTGACACTCATGGCTCTTGCGCATTAAGTCCTTCTGGAGGGATTTATTTACTTTGTGTTTACTAACGGGACCACGGCAGCCCGGTTGGTGCATCGGCATCTGCTGTTGACTTCACCTCCCGCCATCTGCGAGTGTTGGACCGACGGCTTTAGAGCTCGTGAACTGACACCTGCTTCCAAGGACGTTTCTCTGTGTTCCTTTGGCTCTTAAACACCTCTGTCTGGCTCCCGGTTTCCACGCTAACCCGCCGTGCCCGGTCCAGTAGGTTCCACTAGATGGCAGGGGGGGCATAGCGGGGCGAGGGGCTGATCTTTCTATATCTTTATACTGTTTTTTTTTTTTTTGGGGGGGTATTGGCAGCCCCAATCTAATGGTTTAATAAAAGTTATTTCATGGGATTTGATGCGGTAATCTTTGGATCCATCGGGAGCGCTTCTTTTTCTGTTTGTTTCTCAGTTTAAAGTCTCTCGCATACCCATTTTCGTAAAGCTTTATAAAATAATGTAAACAATGCTTTATTTTTTCTGGCATTCTGTGACATTTTAAGGCTGTCGCCGCCAACCTGGTTGCATGGCTTCGCCAAGATCTCGCTAAGTGCTCTAACAAGGTCAGGTCTGGCGGGCGCTTTTAATCTGGAATAGAGCGGAATATTTTGGGGCACGACAGGTGGCACCGATCGCGCTGCGCACATTTTTAAAGCGCTTGTTCCACTTAGACACATCATCATCATCATCATCAGTTCAGCAAACTTCAGCAGATCTACAGCTTTGCTTTTCCCCCGCAGAGAATAAAAACGACAAGTTTTCAAGAACCATTTTCAGTATTGCTGGTACCTGCTTTTGTGTCACATGACAATTAAGTGTTCCCGGCAAAAACTTGAGTTGCTTAAATGATTATTCGCTGGCAGCGTTGGAAGTGATGTCCCTCGTTATCCTCCATCGGTCTCGCTTTCTTGGTCACTCGTCTGGTACTCCTTTGGTTAATCGTAGTTTCCATCCAGCTGTGCTCGTACCCACAGGAGAATTCACGGCTCCTGTCACCTAGTCACAGGGTGGAGGGGGAGGGAGAGGAGGAGGAGAGAGCCCAGGGGAGGTCAATGTGAGGGAGAGAGAGACAAACAAGCCTGAAGATTAGAGGGAGGAAAGGGGAGGGCGACGGAGGCTCCTCGCGCCCCCCAACTCTAGTAGACGCTTAGCGCCATGTGTAAGCAGCTGTATTGGAGTCCTGCGAGCGCTCTGACCCTCGGCATCCAGCTGGAGGAAGGGTCCGAGAGAGAAGTCGGAGCCCCCCGGCACCTCGTTCAGGTCAGTCGCCTTTATGTCTGGTGACATAACATTGTCACCAGAATTAGGAATCTGCACTCACTCCCCACAGGAACTCAGGTGCTTAGCTGTGCCAGGAAGGGCCAGCTCCCCAGTAAATCAAAAAATAGAAAAAGGCTCCAGGCACGCAGGGGTTCCTTCAGACAGATTTAATGTAGGAAACAGATAACAACGTTTCGACCTCACAATGAGGTCTTTATCACAATGAGGTCGAAACGTTGTTATCTGTTTCCTACATTAAATCTGTCTGAAGGAACCCCTGCGTGCCTGGAGCCTTTTTCTACTATTGGTGACATAACATTGGCACCGGGAAACACGCGCAGTGTGTACGCTTTGAACCAGTACATGCATGCCTTTGGCGTGTACGTTTTTAAGTAATTTAGTTGCGGCGAGGGCAAAAATCAAACTCGTCCTCGGTTTTCAGGAAGCTTTCTGTGTTTTTCGTGTCTTTGGTTAAATGCGTAATGCTGAGAGATGGCTGGGGCTGTCGGTAACTATACGGAAAACGTAACAGCGACAGACCGGAGAACGAATTAACACCCGAGACGTGCCGGGTAGAATGGTAGTTGGAGTATTTGTTTTTGGATAATACAGAGAGGTTAGGAGGACTATATGGAGTTGAACCCGGGCTCTAAGGTCCATGATTGTGATGTCTCTTTCTTTGTTGCCCTTTACACGATGATGTACGGATTTGCTCACTTCTGCTCCTTTGTTCTGATATATATTTCCTGCTTTCTCTTGCAGAGAGTTGGAGTCAGCGGACCTCCGGACCCACAGATGCGCTGCCCATCAGTCATAGAGTTTGGGAAATACGAGATCCAGACGTGGTACTCCTCGCCCTACCCGCAAGAGTACACAAGGTGAGGCGTCCCTAAAATTCCACGTGCCTAATTTATTAAAGCTCCTTCTTCCTGGAGTGGAGCCGGCGTCCGTTCCGGATGCACCGGTCTGCAGCGAAACGCGTCGTAGTCATTTTAATTTAATGATGTGTTTCTGCCCCCCCCGACAGGCTGCCCAAACTGTACCTGTGTGAGTTCTGCCTCCGTTACATGAAAAGCCGCACCATGCTGCAGCAACATACTAAGAAATGCAGCTGGTACCATCCGCCTGCCAACGAAATCTACCGCAAGGACAACCTTTCGGTCTTTGAGGTGAGCGCAGTGAATAATAACAGCTGTTCTTCCCCAAAATGTCTTTCATCCCAGCAATTTCTTTCCCATAGTGTGCGCTGGTTGGTTTTCTTGTTCCTATTTTTTTGTTGGCTTTTCATTCATTTGATGTCTCCCGTAGCTTCTTTTCCACATTCTGCTTGTTCCTTTGACTCTTGTGACATTTTGCGGATACTCCTTTACTTCAGGTGGACGGAAAGGTGAGCACCATTTACTGCCAAAACCTCTGCCTCCTGGCGAAGCTCTTTTTGGACCACAAGACTCTGTATTACGACGTGGAGCCTTTCCTCTTCTACGTGCTGACGCAGAACGACGCGAAGGGCTGTCATCTTGTTGGATATTTCTCCAAGGTGAGCTTCCAGGGCCCGCCTCGTCTGCACCTGTTCTTTAATTACCCAGCGGGGGCTTCTCAAAGAAGGTTACACGGGCAGCGGCATTTCTCCTGAAGCTAATTCCAGGTGGAAGGCTGACTGGGAAGAGTAATGGGGGCTCGTGACTGTATGGCGGAGACACAGTTTTCTTGCTGAGCTGTATTGTAGGTCAGACCACACGTTGAGTTCTTCATCCTGTTCTGGAGGTCTAGGCAAATGCGATGAAGCAGCTATCGTCCCAGAAGCTCCCCGATCCCCGGAGTCTCCATTATTCCTGCGTATCTGTGTCCGGGGCAGACGGGATATTGGTCTGACTGATCCAGGGTGCTCCTGGTAGAGGTGGGGGTGCCACAATCTGGCTGTTCTTTCCTCACAGGGAACACACGGATGTGCCAAGTATTTTAAGCTGTGCCATGTTGCATGATGTCAACTCTGCTCCACGAGGTCACTCTGGCCAGTGCTGCTCGTCGAGTGTCTGCCGTGCTCCTTTTTACTTAGAAATAGGAATTTGGTATCTCTAGGGCAGAAAGGAGTGTAGTTTAGTAAAACAAAGATTATGTAGACTGCTCGGTGTCCTAGCGCTCCTGTTCGAGAATGAGGGTCTGAGGCATAATGTTGGGAAATTGTCCGTTCTCTCACCTGTAACATTGTATTCGTCTCTCTTTAGGAGAAACACTGCCAGCAGAAGTACAACGTGTCCTGCATCATGATCCTCCCTCAATACCAGAGGAAAGGATATGGCCGCTTTCTCATAGACTTCAGTAAGAAACGCTGACCTCTTCTTAATGGTAGTATTGTGGGGTATGCTGAGAAAATGCCTCTGACTCGTCCTTTGGTGGCAGGTCTGAGTTTTGACGACGGAGGGTGTACAACATTTATGACTGACAAATACTTTTGTTCTGTGCAACCCAAGTTGCTATTGGTTGAGCACGCACTCGCCAATTTGATTCTCATTTGCCTGTTAAATGTTGATTCCTTCCTAATTTATTTTATCTTCTTTAAAGGTTACCTCCTGTCAAAGCGGGAGGGACAAGCTGGTTCCCCAGAAAAGCCACTGTCTGATCTCGGACGGCTGTCATACATGGCGTACTGGAAAAGCGTGATACTTGAGTGTCTGCACCACAACCGCGATCGGCAACTGAGTATCAAGAAACTTACCAAGCTTACTGGTATCTGCCCCCAGGACATCGCCGCCACCCTGCAGCAGCTGCGCATGTTAGAGCAGCGAGGAGATCGGTAAATCCCTGCTCTCGTATCCCATGTAACTTTTTCTTTTATGCCTCCCCTGTCTTATTCCTGAATTGCCCTTTCTTCTTTTGAGTCTTACTCACTTCTAGCGTGTCTCTTTTTAACGTCTAGCGTAATATTTACTCATTCAGGGTTGTTTTGGTACGTCGGGAAAAGCAAATCCAGGCCCACATGAGCCGCTTGCAGGCCCGGCCACGGGAAGTGGAAGTGGACCCCGAGGCTTTGAGGTGGACCCCGGTTATTGTCACGAATTCTGTAGTATCAGATGATGAAGAGGAGTCCGAAGAGGAAGAGGACGAAGAACATCCACAGAGGCTGAAGGACAACGGTGTAAGTACTGCGCAGAGGTTGTGATGGCGGCTGTGTGAAGTACGCGTGTAAAAGCGAGCAAAAGTACATGTCTTTTGTAGTTTGTTTTGAAATGGTTATGGAACCCAAATGAAATAAATCTTCTCTCCAGAGTTTATGGCAGCAGCCTTAATACTTTTTAGGTTGGAATCTCACTTAATCTTATTCAATGCATCAATTTAACACCCTTTCTCGTACCGTTTACCCGTAGCAGCAGATCCTGAGAGGCATGGACTTTAAGGATTTTAAGGAGCGAGACACTTGTCCCGTCTTGGAGAAAGAAAAGAGTCCACCACCACTTCCAATTCGCTCCTCGTCTCCGCCATCTCGCTACCCAAACCCTCTTCAGCTGCAGGATCTCTTTCGTGAAAGCTTACCAGCCAATAGACAGCCGGGGAGAGGCCGAAGAGGCAGACGCGGTCGACGAGGCCGTGGCCTTGGAGCTACTAACAGGGCAGCTGATCTTCTGCGACTCCTGGCCAGGGAACCTACTGGCCCTCCTAGACGCAACGGGGAAAGGGGTCGTCCTGTGTCTCGGAGGGGTAGACTGAAGAGACTGGCGACCCCTCTTTTGCGTAGAGACTTTTTGGAGCATCAGGAGAGACTGTCGCAGCGCTTTGAAAGTGAGCGCCCGCAGCTGAGGAGATTCAGTGAAAGCAGCGAGGAGGAAGAGGATGACGACGAGGAAGAGGAGGACCATAGCCTTCGCTCTGATTCCCCTCCTACACTTACCAAACCCACACTTAAACGCAAGGTTCGTATGAAAAAAAAAAAAAAAAAAAGCCCTTGTCGGAAATAATCCCTGGTCTCTTGTACTTAAATACTTCCTTTATATTCATGATCCAAACTCGGCGTGTATTTAATGGCATTATCGCATTACACATGAAATCAAAAAGGTGTTTTTATGCCCATATATAGGAGGCCACTCAAGTGTTTTTCATCCAATGTCACCATTTTCCTAATTAAGCACTTTGATTTGTTTGTTAATATATTCTTCATACATTTATCATACATTTATAAAAACAACCCACGTTTTTAAAGGAGCCTTTTTCGGTTTCTGTGACAACAACCATTTAGTATCAACTTTTGTCTCACACACAAATATTTACATTTTTGTTATTGAAATGTCTAATTTGAACCTAATCGCCTACTTCCCTTTTGTGTTCCAGAAGCCCGGGCCGCACAGAAGACGCCGAGTGCGTCAGCGCAAGCACCGCCATAACAGCAGTGTAGTTACCGAGACCATTTCCGAGACCACCCAGGTTCTGGACGAGCCCTTTGATTCGGACTCTGAGAGGCCAATGCCTAGGCTGGAGCCTGAGGAGGGCAATGGTGTACCTTTCTCCCCTGGTTACTTCCCCTACCTCACCCCGCATACCCTTCTGAGGCGTAACCGCCCGTTAAACAAGAGGAGATTGAACACCGAGCAATCCCAAGGTAAGGGAAAAGGCCTTGGCACTTGCACAATTCTCTCATTTTAAAGTTAGCTATAAGTTAAGTAATTTTATGTGATATTTTTGTGTGTTTTTTTGTTTCAGGGCCACCAAATCAACCCCCTGCCTCGACTGTGCGTTCCACAGAGCAGAGTGTCTCTGTACCCGAACCCTGTGCGCCTGCCCCTATAAAAAAGAAAGGCTGGCCCAAGGGTAAGAGCAGGAAACCCCTCCACTGGAAGAAGCGTCCTGGACGGAAACCTGGCTTCAAACTCAACCGCGACCCCCCTCCACCAGCACCCATTCATCCTCCACCCACCAGGCCAATCCGCAAGACAAGGACCAGGGAAGAAGAGCCTCCTGAAGAAGAACTTCTGGAGAGAAAAGATCACGAGGAGGAGCAGCGGCAAGCTGTGGTTGAGAAGACTAGAGAAGAAGAGGAGGAAACGGTTAATGATACCATACAGCCAGCATCCCCGTCTGAAAGCAGCAGCAGTAGCAGTTGTGGCGGCTCATCCCGGGAAGCTGAGAACCATCCAGCGTCTCCAGAGAGGCAGACAGACGCTGGAGAGGAGACACAACCCGTGGCAGAAGAGATTGGGCACGAAGAAGAGGAGAGAGCTGAAGAAAAGGAGGCCACCGCTACTGCTGCGTCTAACCAGCACGAAGACCATGATGCCGATGATGAGGATGACGGAGTGAAAGAGGTAGATGAGAGTGAGGAGTTAGAGCAGGGACCTGCCCCTGAAGAACCAGTTCCACAGGAACCAAGTATTGTAAGTTGCAGAGTAGAGGAAGAAAAAGAGGAGAGTGGGCAACAGGCCACAGACATGCCTGAGCCTCCTTGTCTAGAGGAGGAGGAAGAAGAAGAGAGCCAACAGAAGGTAGATGAACAGCAAAAGGAGGAGGAGGAAGAGGATGAGGAAGGAGAGGGTGAAGAAGAAATCCCCCACACAGAGCTGGATTTGGAGACCGTGCAGGCAGTGCAGTCGCTCACGCAGGAAGAGGGCAGCGACCGAGACGATGGCACGTATGGCGACTGTGAAGATGAAACTCTAACGGCCTGCCAGACTTTGCAGAGTTTCACGCAGGCAGAGGAGGACCCTCAGCTGGGCTTGTCTGAGGAGTGCCATCCTTCAGCCCACGGCAGCCCGATTTCATCGGTACACTCCCACCCCAGCCAGTCTGTGCGCTCGGCCAGCAGTCCTTGCGTTCCACCAGCCTTGGAAAACAGCGGCGCTGGTGGGTATCCACAGATCAGCCCGGACGCAGGGTCCCTCTCTGCGCCTTCTATGCAGAATCTTGAAACGACCAGCCCTATGATGGATGTACCGTCTGTTTCAGACCATTCTCAGCAGGTTGTTGATAGTGGATTCAGTGACTTGGGGAGCATTGAGAGCACAACTGAGAACTATGAGAACCCCAGCAGTTATGACTCTAGCATGGGAGGTGGTAGCATTTCCTCGCAGAGCAGCTGTTCATATGCCAGTGGTGGCAATGCCGGTGGCGCTGGGGGATTGCCTTCCTCGGCTAGTCTGGCACAGAATGGCTGTGCTGTAAGCCAGCAAATGGCTGGGATGGCAAGCATGATGCAGACAACGCAAGCCTGTATAAAGTCGCCTCAGAGCTGTGCCTCGGAGCGGCCACCTAGCAGCAGCAATAGCCAGCCGCCACCGCCACCCCCTCCGCCGCCTCCGTTGCCCCCTCAGCAACAGCCCCAGCCTCCCCCTCAGCAACAGCCCCCTATGTCACAGTGCAGCATGAACAACAGCTTTGGACCTTCACCGATGATCATGGAGATACCAGACCAGAGCAATGGTAGCAACCTCAGCATTTACCCGGGGGATTTTGGAGCCGGGGGTTACTCCCAGCCCTCAGCCACCTTCAGCTTGGCCAAGCTGCAGCAACTTACCAACACTATCATGGACCCTCATGCTATGCCTTACAGCCATGCTCAGGCCGTCACCTCCTATGCAAACAGTGTGTCCCTTTCCAATTCAGGCCTTTCCCAGCTCACCTCCTCCCACCCCCTGGCGGGAGCCCCCCAAGCACAAGCCACCATGACACCTCCCCCTTCAATGAACCTCCTTCAGTGCAACATGTCAGCAGGCAACTTGGGCATCCCTCATAGCCAGCGTATTCAGAGCCAGATGCCCGTCAAGGGGCATATATCCATTCGCTCCAAATCTGCCCCATTGCCTGCGGCTCCATCCCCTCACCAGCAGCAGCTATATGGGCGCAGCACGCCGGGCATGCAGCCATCGGCCCGGGCACTCACCGTCCAGCGGAGCATGAACATGGGTGTCAACCTCATGTCCACATCGCCATACAACGTCAACACCATGAACCCGCTCAATGCCATGGGCGGCTACCGCATGTCCCAGCCTATGGTCAACAGCTCTTATCACAGCAACGCAGCTTATATGAACCAGACAACACAGTATCCCATGCAGGTTGGCATGGGCATGATGGGTGCCCAGGCCTATACCCAACAACCTATGCAGCCGAATCCCCATGGAAATATGATGTACACACCACCCCCCCACCACTCCTATATGAATTCCCCTGCTGTACCCAAACAAACTCTCAACTCTCCTTACATGCGGAGATGAGGTGGTTGGGGGGGCACCGCTTCTCTTCTACCCATCGGCGTTCTCATGCAGACTATAAATACGGCCTTTTATACTGACAGGACTTTTATTCCCTCTCCCTTGTATCCCTTTGCTGTAGATTTAATATTATATGTTTTTTATTGTTATTTTATTTCCTCCTTACAAAAAAATA
Organism: Spea multiplicata; assembly: GCA_009364415.1. Classification (NCBI taxonomy): domain Eukaryota; kingdom Metazoa; phylum Chordata; class Amphibia; order Anura; family Pelobatidae; genus Spea; species Spea multiplicata. The sequence goes on along the minus strand of VKOC01000003.1, from coordinate 38,391,004 downwards.
TTTTGTGGGGTTAACTTGTTTCTTTTCTGTAGAAAGGTTTTTTTTCTTCTTGTTTTTCTATTCATTTTATCTTTCACTCTCTCCAGTTTATACAAAAGTGTCGGCGGAAAAAAGATTCCACCTTATCCCCCCTTTCCACCTTTTTTTTTTATATATATATATGTATACAACGGAAAGCAAAAAAAAAATATAGCAGATATTAAAAACAAAAAAAAAAAACAGTTTAGCGGAAAATCGCACGGAAATAGGAAAATCTTGTTTTTAGCAATCGAGTTTAAAAGAAAAATTTTAAAGACAAAAAAAAAATTCTAACCCTGTAGCCTTATTCCGTCGCGGGCTTCAACACAGCCGCGACAATTGTATACTTTCAGTGTGCGTCCGCTCCTCTATATTTTTTTTCTCTTGCTCCTACCCCCCCCCCACCTCCCGTGTGATGTGGAAGAGAAGAGACTTTTAAATACCTGGGGAGGGTAGCATCGGGAAAATGCACCTGCCCTCTACCGAGCATGATCAAACCCTATAAACTCACATGGTATGGTCCATAACGTCCCTTTCTAGTCCCAAGTGGCTGTTGGCAGAGGGTGTTCTGAGTTGCAGCCTTGCCATGGGTGGCCGTAGAGCCGCAGGATGCCCAAGTCCTGGCGTGTTAACATTTTTCTAGATGTATCGTTATCGAGTTCGAGTGCGTCCGGTCAGAGTGCGTGTATATTTACTAAAGTCGCTTTCAATAAGACTCGCCTGGGGCTGCTCGAAGAATAGAGGGGCGTTTAGCCGGCGCACCGTGCTGTTCTCGTGTCGGAGATCCTGGTGTTTTTATTCTGATGACGTACGGCGCGAGTCCCTGGATCCGCTGCCCGGCCCTTTGCCATGGGGTTAAGTACGCAGAGATACACCATGGTGTATAGGCCCCGATCTGACGTCCTCTGCCGCTAACCTGGAGATTCGTCTACTTGGGTGAGAGAGCGCGAGGCGAGCGAGACTTAGGGGCAGCTTTCATTAGAATCTTTTGTCCGTTTCCCTGCTTACCCATCCTAAAATATGCATTCAACCTACGTCACCCTTCCTTTGGTTGGCAGTGATGGACACCACCCCATTCACAAACCTTTGGCTTCGTTACTCTTTGGGGGGTAAATATTTGGGGCATGGTCTTCACCCATGTATTTTTACATTTGAATAAATAGATGGTGTTAGAGGGTGGAATATCGTAAAGAACGCGTTAGTCTCCGTATGCAGAAACGAGCGCACGAAGTGTCGGGGCGGAACTATTTCCCGTGTGCTGCCAGTCTGCGCCCCCACCGCTCAGTATTTGCCCCCCCTGTAATGCACACATGCTACCAGCCCGAGCATCACCGCCATCACCATTTATAAAAGGATTTGGTTTATTGTGTCATTAAATGTAAAATTAAAAAAGGCTGGTATTTCTGTAACCAGGCCACACCGGGGGCAGATATTTTGGGGCACTAACCTGGTGTGGCTAAAAGGGGGGCATTTTTACATTTGTAACATGTTGGTTGCACTCCTAAACTTCCTTCATACATTTTACGCTACAACTCTCGTGATCCTATGACCGGCCATTGACTGGAGAGCCCCGGAGTGTCCGTCTCTTGGTGTGTTTAGGACCCTCTAGCACTGAAGGGGTTAAACAGTATGCACTTCCAGACACTATTCTGTGCCCCGTTCTCTGGCTGTCCTGTGATATCGGCGTTCCTGGTCGAACACGTGAAGGGTCCGTGGTTACACGTATGCAATCTCTTCTCTTCCACGCCTACCGATGGTTTTTATCAAAGGCATACTCAAAATGGTTTTATTTTCAGCCCTTTTTTTGTTTTATTTTGTTTTATAATATATATATATATATATATTTTCTTCCTCCGGCCTTTTCTTGACGCTGTGGGTTCTAATTGCCCCGGTCTGGTTTGTATGTAATAAGACTTTCACCCCCACTTTGTCCTCTCTACTCTTCTCCTTTCTAGTAAGTGCTTTCAGAAATGAAAACTGTACATTTTAACGTAAAAAAATAAATTATGTTGAGACATTTTGGATATGTGCTTCAATGCGTTTCTTTCTTTGGTTTAATATCTCCTGGATTGGGGGCCGAGCTGAGTGCAAACGGCCGTCCATTATTTGCTTTGTGGTCATACTACAAATAGGTTTCTCATGGCTTCTCTTCGGGGGCACATGCGTGGAACGGTCAATGAACATACCAGCGACACGGCTACCAATGTAACACGCGGGCTTGTCCGCAAAGTCAACAAACCGAAACACAAATTCCCTTTAATGCAAGGAAGAGCTGCGGTTCCAACTCCTTGGCATCTCCATACATGATGAAGGGCCAACCCCGGTGAGCTTCTGCTGCAGGAAGACTGGATGACCCTGTCTTGCAAACTCCATTAAGTGAATAAACCCCAATTATGTTAAAATGTAGTCCATCACGTTCCTAAATCATAACGTTTACCCTTCGCTTTTGACTCGATAAAGGGAAGACTCTCGAAAGCTTCTCGTTACAAAGTATTCTTAGTCCGATACAAAGTCATCACGAGATTCTGCAGCGTTCTGTTACTTTGCATCTACGCTACTGGGCTCTTACAGGTTAAAATAAGCAATATATGCGGTGAAATAATAGCGGGTTCCGCAGGCGGCAGCACATAAACCCCAGTGACCGCTCGGCGGGGCCCACACTGTTGGTGGACAGGCGATTGCAAACGGGGACGTTTCGCATGTATTTATGATGCTTATGTTCTGATGTAACATGGAAGGCGGTCGTACAATCGTTTCATCCTCATCTTCAGGCCGCGTTTGACTTCTCCACAAGAGATCGACAGAATGCCTGCGAGGAACAGAGTTATAAATAAGCGTTGGCAGCTTTCTTGGTTCTGCCGGCTGGCGTGGCGGCGGCGGCGCTGCTCCACACCACCTACACAACAATCTATCGGAACTCTAACGGTCGTCCTCCTAGTCTTCATCCAACTATTAAAACCCTGGGAATTCCATAATCTAGGAGCCACCTAATTACAAACATTTGCGCCTTCTTAGAATGAACGGACGTTCTTGCCCATAATCCATGACTGGCTTTACTCGGGGCTGCTCTCTCACAGGATCTTTAAGTCCCTTGCAAACCCTGTAGGCTTCAGGTAGATTCTGAAGCCCGGCCAAGTTTAAAGAGCCATCGTCTCAACCTTCTATCGAGTTCATTTGGTTTTCTCCCGTTAGATGCTGTTAGTTTCTTGTTAACATATATCTCTACCAGGACAATGTGTTAGTGATTACAGCCGTGATGTCGCATCCTTTATACATATGTACAGACGTTGATGAATAACAGCCTTAGGGGACCTGAGTTAAGACGCTGACCTGTAGGAAGGCTCTGTTGTATGGGATGTGCGTGTGATCTGTCCTGTAAAGCCCGGGATCTTTCCATACGTTGTGTACGATATATACGCCGTATCTCTCGCTTGCCGGGTGCTGGACTGCAGAGCCGTGTTCAGCGTTAATGCCGTGTGCGAGGTGCGCAGGCGTGTGCACGTCGCCCCCCCAGCCCCCATCCCTCTGTGACTGATCGGGTGCTATAAATATTCCACGAAATGGCTGAACCTGAATAAAAAGCTGGCACCTTCCCAAAGAGCGAGTTATGGATCCTGCCTGTGTGATTATCCGCAGCAGCAGAGCTGTCCCAGCGAGCGGCTGCGTACGCGACGTTGTGAGGGGACGCCGGTGGTCCCAGGACTCGTTTACAGCGGGGTCCTCTTCCCATGCAAACCCAATCCGGAGTGCATTAGACTCTACCCTTTGTACAGCACTACGGAATATGTTGGCGCTATATAAAACAAGTACCTGCTTCCTTTCGTTTTCAAGATGCAGCCGTGTAACCCAGTTATATGTATGGGGAACATAATATTTAAAGGAGACGTCCGGTGGAAATTTAATGTATTTAAAACACATCGCTGCATTTAACCATCTCATTCTCCTCCAATAAACGTCCTTTATCTGCAGACCCGGAGGCCGCCATTGTTGTCGGTCATGTGATCTTTTGGGTGGCTTTCCCCGTTCTGTCACCACACTGAGCTGATTCTTTATGGCCATGCTAATGAAGTCCATCCCTTCATGGCCATTCATTATTCTGTGTCCACATGGGGGATTAAGACCGAGGCGTTCTATTGTTTACCACGTGACAGTGTTGTAAGGAGCCGTCTAGTCGATAGGGCTCAGATGGCTCAAAACATTATATCATGTAAAAAATAGAACTGAATAAAACACTATTTTGAGAAGGTATTTTTACAATTTGAAACGTGTAATTAATTGTTTTTTTGTGAGGTTCCCGCTTTAAGGTTTTTTCTCCCTGTGTGTGGTCGGCTATCTTTAGCCGCATCTTCCCTAATTCTGTTAGCCCTTAATTAGTGCTTCATTAAAATCTTATCAGATCGGGGCCATTAAATGTTTGCTTCCAGCGTAAACAAACAACTTAACTCTTTTGATGTTTTCTTCAAGTCTCTGGCAGGGAAAAATATACGTTTTTTGGAATAGTGACATCTCCTCATCTTTACCCCCAAAATCTAACAAATTGACTTCCTCTGTAATGCTCGGTGTACCTGGGAACTCGGGGGCTTTTGCCCCAACCTCAGGGTAAAGGGGCAGATTCTCAGCGTCACACAGTCTGGACCGGAATCCTTCCCTACACGGAATCGATTAAAGTCTCCGATCATTTAGAAAGTTCCATTTTCCTTAGTACTACAAGTCCAATAAAATACATTAATAACGATCGCAGGTTAGGAGGCAGCCGGATCGCAGAACAATAACACCGCTTTTCTACATCTTGGGATTTTAAACAGACATTTTTTTTTAATTATTCCTGAAATACACGGTTGCCATGGCTAACACAGAATCATCATTTAGCTCGTCTCGTCTGCCAGTTTTTCTTGATTAGTCGTTGGTCTCATCTTAGATTCACGATAGCCGAATGCTTATCCTATACAAGTCTCTGTGCTAATTCTGCTGGGAGGCTGTTCCACTTATCTACCAACACTCTCCTTACATTACTAACCAATCCAGAATTAAATTCTTAAAGCTTCTCATACTCTCCAACTCTCTCGCCTCTAAGGGACTGTGGGCTGCCCCAGTGCAACCGCTGTAACGTCTCTTACATCCCTTCATCTATTACATCATATGTAACCTGCTCACTTCTCACCTGTTACTTAATCCTAGTACTAATTGGTAAAATGCCCGGAATCAGTGGTAATATTCCATTAGTTTCCATGGTGATTGCGCCGATACATTCTTTATCTATGGAATTTTGCCTATACATGTGTCGCTTTTATTTATTACCCTGCGATGTGATAACCTATTCTGTATGCAACGCAGTGCTGCAGAGAATCGTTAAAATGAATCATAGGTCAGTAGATGACGTGCCTTCTTTACATAAATGAGAAAACATGCGCAGGAGAAGGAACAGAAAACAATTAACATAACAGCAACACACTCACTCAATGTATTCTTTACATGCCCCCCCCAATAAAAACCTGCCCCGTCCGCTCCCTCTGAGATTTTCACGAAAAATATATCTTTATCCTACCCCATTTCCTATCCCGGACCACATTCTACAAGAATCGGAATCAAGACCCCACCAAGGAATACGCCACACAACTCCATAACCTTCCACATAAGAACGTAGATTTATTATTCTATGATTCCAAGTAACAGAAAGACCATCTTTTTTTTTGTTGGGCCAATAAAAGTGATCAACCTCAACCGAAGACTCCGTTTTCTCTTGGGCTTCGTACAATTCTATCAATGTTCCCAGTTGAGTAGAAAACGATTGGTTCTGAAAACTAATATCTTTATCCAGCATTCTACTGATTTTCTGAAGAAGTAGCGGATGATTAATGGAAGTAACCTTCTAACCCTCTTCTAGCAACTGTGGATGCAGAATCCCTACACAGTGACATCCCACATCAGGATGGAATCAATACCGGTTACTAGCCACAAATACGGCAGCAATGTTACAAGTGACCCCCTTCTATATGATTTAATGTATATATCATGGTGAGATCTTGTCTGTTGTGTAGGATAGCTTCGTTTCCTTTCTACAATTCTGGACCTTTCTGTTTTTCACGCTAAAGATAATTTGTAATTTAGCCTGGCATTTGAAGACCGGGGAAGGATATTCCAGAGAATAGGGGCAGCCCTGGAGAAATCTGCAGAGGAGAGGACAGAAGGAGATCATCAGATGAGCGGAGAGACTGCTTAGAAGGGTATTTTGGGATGAGTGAGGAGATGTAAGTAGAGGAACCGCTATAGAGAGCTTTGAAGGCAAGAGCCAGGATTTTGAATGTTAAGTCAAAAGCTCACTTACTTGTCCTCTTGGGCCTCTATACAGCCTTTAACACTGGTCACCAATCCCTCCTTCAGAAAACCCTTCATTCATATGGTATCGGGTGCTGGTTCCTCTCCTCTGCTGCTCTGGGTCTGTTGGCGCTCCTTAGGGCTCAGTTTTGGGGCCACTACCTTTTGGATTCCAGTACTCCCTGGCACGATACCGTTTCTCTTCCGAGTTTTTGCCCATTCTTCAGACTCTCTGAAATTACATCCTGGAAGGCATATCACTACCTGAAGCTCCACACCTTAAAGTCTGAGCCACTGGTCATACCCCCTCTCCTCTATCCCCAACTCCTGATATCCCTTTAACGGTTAACAATACTACAATCTACCCAACACCCTGACTTCACTCCCATGGTGATAACACTCAACTCCACTCGCTGCCAAAGGATACGCTCAGATACAGGCACAGCGTCTTCTCAACAACCAGGGGTTTTGCTAGGTTCCAGATAGATATGGGGTGGAAGCACATTGGTAACATGGCTGTGCTTTGCGTGACCTTCCAAAATAGTCTACGTGCTCTAATACCCACTCCCTCAAACAACACACACTCACTCTAAAACACATACTAATGTCCACACATTTACTCAAAAGCTATACTTCGCTTGGGGCGACTGCCCTGTTTTAGGCTACATAAAGGCCAAGAGATGCATAAGAATCTGCCGTCGTAAGCAATTAAATCAAGATTATTACAAATATTTTTTTCCTGGCCTACACATAACCTCAGATGTCTAAATTGTGACATTTTCTGTTTAATATTGCTTTGGACTATATTGGATAAAAGGTGGTTGATGCCAAAAAGTAAATGTTAATCCATTAAAAAGGTACTACCACAAACGGTAATACTTAGACTTGTGCATTCACAAAGGGTGTGTTTTCGTTGTTCAGCCCGAACACCGAACATATGAACATGGCAGCAGCAAAACGTATACGAAGACGAAGAAAAAAAATGAACATGAAGAATGTACATGAATATTCGCCAGAACAGAACACAGGAACGGGCGAATATTTGTGGAATACGAAGATACTTTCCCCCACGAAGACGAACACGAGTTGGCTGGTGCCCAAGTCTAGTAATACTCAGTTTTTGCGTTTATTACACGACTCCCTCCTCTAAAAACAAAAAAGCTAAAAAAAGACATAAATACAATTTAAAGGGACAGTTTAATGCCCGATCTGTTTCATCGTACACCATACACAGAATTAGTAACTTCTTTAATAAACATTCATGAATGCATTTCTATGAGCTATAGGTAACTCAAGATAAATGGGCAGGCCAGACGGGCCGAATGGTTCTTATCTGCCTTCAACTTCTGTGTTTCTATGCCTTATTACATTGAGTACATACATTTATATTCTTCTTAAGGGCCTACTCATAACAATTGGTCAGAAAGATATTTAATTTAAAGGGGAACTCCCACCTTTTTTAACTATATGTGGCGTATTTACATTGTCCGTAGAATACGGTGAAATGTGAGCTAAGTAGGTTTTTGTTAATTGAGGCAGAAGAGCAGAAAAAGTTATATAGTTTGTGGCAGCTGAATGTTGCCTTTTCATACCAGATTTAAGACACTAGGAGGCGCTACTGGCTTGAAGGGGCGTTAGAAATCCTGTACATGAAGCCAGAGTACTGTCACAAACACAGACACATTTTGCTACTTTGCTTGCTTGGCTCAGTTGCTTGCGTAAGAACTGACACCAATACATCATTACGATGTACGCTGCAATCGAGGGGGGGGGTTGCAAACTCCAAGTCCTACAACCATAAGAAAAAAAACCAAGGAATATAAAAGTATGGAGGGAGTTGCCTTTAAAGAGTCCCTCTGGCTATGTGAGATGTTGGAAGGTAAGATCCCGTATGCCAAGAGAAGGGGAAACCTCCTGAGGTCATGGACTCTCAGCGCTAATCCTCAGGAGATCTGTGCCACCCAAGCACATTAACCAGGAACATCCGCAAGTCTTAGTTGAGAAGCCACTCGTGGTCACCGTAAGGAGATGGGAGAACGCTGCTAAAGTCATATTATCTGACAAAGTATCAGTGAATCTTTATTCCACTCGCCCTTTCCTTGAACATACACATTAATCATTTAATACGCATGTTAATATTACACCAAACATTGGATACCCCCAGCATCAAACACACAGCATGACTGTCAATGGAATTTAAATATCACGCGCCTGCAGCGGCAGAAGATTGTCCTCCCTGGGCACCATAATAAAGTACTTCGTTAACAAAGAAATCACGCTCCTGGAAGAGTACAGATAAGGGCTGAATTAAACTCTTTTACTTGAATCCGCAGCAAATACGTAACTGTGAATCCGTCTGGTGTGAGATGCTTTGGATTTATATACTGTATATATATATATATATATATATATATATATATATAGATAGATAGATAGATAGATAGATATATGTAGTTTCCCCCTAAGCAGAAGAGGATGAAAATATTTTAAAATCACAACCAAATGGTTAATAAAGCGCCCAACGCCCTAAATTAAATTATTAAAGAGACTTTTCTAAGGGAAACATTTTAACTGCATTTTTTATTTGCTTTTGTCCTTGGATGGCTAAGAACATCGCATGGAAACAGGGCTTTGCTTTATAGGAGAGATTCTATAAGGAAGTCAATGTTCTATGGATCTAGGCGTTCTACTGATTACGTAGAGGCAGTAATATTATACAGATTATACTGGATAGAGAAAAACACTTTGTGTGTTGCAGATGTTAATTTAATTTTAGGTAATCAGGATAATATTTATAAAACCAGCATTTCACTACGGTGCCAACAAACTAAAATATATATTGGGGTCTAAAAAAAGAATTCCAGGCACATGGTATTTCCACCTGGGACTCAAACCCAGTCTCCCCAATAAAGACACTGGCCATTGTACCTTTGGGATTATTGGATTGCAGGATCCTCATTCAGGCGGCAGATAAGAACCATTTATTCTGCCCATTGTGGTCCTGCTGTAAAAACCTAGAAAGTTATCCGGTCTTTGGTCTTATATTCTGAATAGATTTATGCCTATCCCAAGCAGTATGACATATGCACAGGATATGTAACAATTAAGAATGCTCATTACACTGGATGTGACATTGATGCATTGTGACATTGACATGTTGTAAACAATTTGTATGAAAAAGAAAGTACACCCTCTTCCCTGAATTCTATGGTTTTTACATATAAGGACATAACAACAATCATCTGTTCCTTAGCAGGTCTAAAAAATTAGGTAAATACAACCTTAGATGAACAACAACACCTGACAATTTATTCGACAAAATAAAGCCAAAATGGAGAAGCTATGTAAGAAAAATTAAGTACACCCGTTTACTATTTACTATTTAATAGCTTGTAGAACCTCCTGTAGCAGCAACAACTTGAAGTAATAATTTTCTGTATGACTTTATCAGTCTCTCACGGTGTTGCTTCAGTTCATTGACGTTTGCGGGCATTTGTTTATGCACGGCTCTTTTAAGGTCCCGCCACAGCATTTCAATCCGGTTGAGGTCTGGATCTTGTCTGGGCCATTGCGACACCTCGATTATTTTCCTTTTTTAGCCATTCTGTTGTAGATTTGCTGGTGTGCTTGGGTTCATTCTCCTGTTGCATGACCCAAATCCAAACAATCCATACTTGTTCAGTCTTTTTTTTTGCAATTTCTCTGAGCATTGCACGCTCTGACCTTGGGGTGAATTTGCTGGGACGTCCACTCCTGGGAAGATTGCCAACTGTCTTGGAGGGCCCAACACGCATACAGAAGTAAGTACGGTGGCCAGACAGGTCACCCTTCTGAAGGTGTACATCTGCTTCTTCCTGAACATCCTTCATAACTCCAGAAGATCCTGTAAGTGACAGAACTGCTGAATCGCAATCTTGGGCCGCTTAAGAAAAATGCATTTATTGATCTGTGAAAACGTACGTGCAACAGAATACATTTCCATAATAATGGATATATCACAAACACAAGGCACTACATAGTGAGTCGAGTTCATGTACATGTGTAGCTCATCAGATCTGCCCCCCCCTTTTTTAGGGTGGCATTTTCTTTGAAAATATGGGAAATTGGCTGTAAATTTAATCGGAAACATTGACTTAGCTTGAGCGGCAATAAAATACACTATACTATCAAAAATATGAGGACAACTGGTTATCATATCTATATGGGCTTGTTGGACACCCCATTCCAGAACTATGGGTTTCCATGCACCCCCCCCCCCAATGTGGCTATAATAGCCTCTACTCTTGTACTGATGTTGGACAAGAAGGCCTGGCTAGCAATCTCCATTCCAGTTCATCCCAAAGATGTTCAGTGGGGTTGAGGTCAGGGCTCTGTGCAGCCGGTCGAGTTCTTCCACCCCAAACTCATCCAACCATGTCTTTATGGAGCTTGCACCTGGGGGGGCAGAGTCATGCTGGAATAGAAAAGGGCCTTCCCCAAACTGTGCCCACAAAGATGGAAGCAGAGCATTGCCTGAATGTTTTTTGTATGCTGTAGCATTAACATTACCCTTCACTGGAACTAAGGGGTCCAAACCCTGAAATACAACCCAAACCCATTTTCCCTCCTCCACCAAACTTTGTAATGGGCACTATACATTCCAGTAGGTAGCTTTCTTCTGGCGTCCATCAAACCCAGATGAGTCCAGCGCATAGTGATCCATTTCATGAAGCTCCCGAGACACAGCGCCTGTGCCGACCTTGCTTCAGAGGCAGTCTGGGACTCTGTAGTGAGTGATGGTACCGAGGACTGGTGATTTTTACGCACTCCAGCACTAAGCAGCCCCACTCTGTGAGTGTACGTGGTCTACTGCTGCATGGCTGAGCTGATGTTACTCCTAGACGCCTCCACTTCATAATAAATAATAGTACTTACAGCTGACCAGGCTAGCAGGGTATGGTAAAGGTGGCATCGTGTGACACTGCCACATATAAGGTCACTGAGCTCTTCAGTACAACCCGTTCTACCTCCAATTGTCTGTGGAGATACCTGCCCATGTGCTTGGCTTTATACGTCTGTTAGCAATGGGTGCGGCTGAAACACCAAAACTCATTAATTAGGAGGGGAGTTCATTTACGTTTGGTCACATAGTGTATCACTGCCAGCGTTCCCGGCAAAAATTGTGAATTAAACAACATGATTGCTTCTAAATATTAATTGTAGCACATTGAAAGCGCAGACTGAAAATGCCACCTCTTACACACATGTACGTCCCACCAGTGGCACCGTTACAAAATGCAATTCCAGTGCAGTCATTTCAGGTCGTTTTGCAGCTAATACTGGCTTTTTTAGCACCCGGTGTTTTGTACACCAATAGTAACTATACGCAGGTTAACGTGGGCTCCGTGTATGTACGGGTACGTCTCTATTATTACCGTGTGTACCGTATGTTCTTTATAGCTTTTAAAACATTTGGTAATACGTAAATATATCTAAATCTATAGAATTTTAGGGTAAGCACTGGTTACAACAAGTATTTGCTTTCCCTGATGACATCTAGTGGTGGCCTCGAAACATGTGATTTACTGTGGGATGTAGAAATAGTATTACTATCTTTTAATGATATAGCAGAGCAGTAAAATGAAGCCTGTCTCATGAAGCTTACAATCTAAAGCTTAAAGCACACTTTGCTTATTGTCTACAACCAGTGCGACTGCTTTAACACACTTTGTAATGTATTCTTCTCCACCTGTTGTTTTTCTATTCTTCACATTTAATCTTTCAGTTTCAGATCTATTTTTAATTCTTTTTCCTCCGCTTCTCATTCTGATAGCATTCTTTCCTCCTTTCACTATTTTTCTCCTGATTCCCTCCTTTCATTATTATCCATCTGCTATGCCTCCCTTTCCACGCCAGGAAGCAATGTCATTGATCTGAAATTGACTGACTCTCCAGTACTCCTTCCATCATTCATCCACCCTATTACCCCTGATTCCTCATTCTCACTTCTTTTTTCTCTATATGTGTCTCTCACCTCTTCACATGCTCCATTCTGGTAACCACTTTTCTACATGTCCCCTATATCTCACTTCTTCCCACGCACTATATATATATCCCAAATTTGTCCTTTGTATATTAGAATTGTGATGCACAAAGGGTGACAAAGCAAATTTGGGATTTGAGGGTATATATTAGAGAGGGTAAGTGAATAGGTGGTAATTAGACAGGGCAGTTCATTAACACACACAGGCACACTGTGTTACATATAGGAACATTGGCACAAAATAATAGCCATATAAAACTGATCAATCCTAAGGCAGATATATAGGGGCATCTGCTACAGATATAAACTTACTGTACATGAATACAGAGCTTATTCACACACATACACAGGCACACGTACAACAGCACACTCCTACACATACACATGCAGAAGAATACCCTGAAGCTCCACATGCATGCTGCTAGAGACTGAGGACATACACACAGCCGGAGTAAGTGGAGGGGAGCGGGGTGTACATTTACCATCCTGATGCACAGAGGGAGGGGATAGAGGGGAGAGGGATGGGGAGGGAGAGAGTGCAGGAAGGTGAGCAGGATGCAGGAGGAAGCAATGTGTTTCGCCTGCATCAGCAACACTGCAGTGTGAGGGGACAGCACAGGCTGCGGGATGCTGTGGTACCAAAGCGAAGACAGATAGAGGGGAGGAGAGGAGGTATGTGCTGGGCGCTGTACCGTATGGGGCTCAGAAAAGACTGGGGGGACAGGTATTTGGAGGGGGACCATGTCCTGCAGGAGAGGGGTATGTTTGTGCTGCAGGCAGGCGGGGGGAGAGGTGACAGAAGAGGGAGCTGGAGAGAGAGAGAAAGAAGAGGAAAGGGGGAGAGAGGCATGCACTGGCTATTCTACCCTGCAGGCATTGGGGTGAGAGAATGGGGGAGATGTATTGTATGTGGCTGCTGTTACAGAGGAGAAGAAGAAGCGAGAGGGAGGATTGACGGGAATGCAGACAGGGAGATGGGGGTTCCAACGAATGTGGGGATAGAGATATACTGTGTGCAGCGGGAGAGAGCGAGAGAGATGGATGTCTACCAAGCAGGTAGGCAGAAGGGAAGGAAAGGAGATAGAATCCTAGTGTGAGACGGGGAGAGTGTAAGTAAGAGTGAAGTCTGGAAAGAGACAGATCAGATAAACACAGAGGGGAAGGGACATTTTCGGTGGGGATGAGAGAAGACATGGCACTGCAGTGCAGGATGCGGTGTGTGAGATGTATGTGCAGGACACTTGCAGTTTGGTGTGTTTGCTTGCCTCCGGTGTGCAGGTTGGTGTGTTTGCTTGCCCCCGGTGTGCAGGTTGGTGTGTTTGCTTGCTCCCGGTGTGCAGGTTGGTGTGTTTTGTTCTCCGGTGTGCAGGTTTGGTGTTGTTTGCTTGCCCCCGGTGTGCAGGTTGGTGTTTGCTTGCTCCCGGGTGTCAGGTTGGTGGTTTTCTTGCTCCCCGTTGCAGGTTGGTGTGTTTGCTTGCCCCGGTGTGCAGGTTGGTGTGTTTGCTTGCACCCGGTGTGCAGGTTGGTGTGTTTGCTTGCCCCTGATGTGCAGGTTGGTGTGTTTGCTTGCCCTCTTTTTGCAGGTTGGTGTGTTTGCTTGCCCCAGTGTGCAGGTTGGTGTGTTCACTGCCCTCTTTGCTGCAGGTTGATGTGTTTTCTGCCCCGATGTGTGCAGGTTGGTGTGTTTGCTTGCCCCCGGGTGTGCAGTTGTGTGTTTGCTTGCACCCGGTGTGCAGGTTGGTGTGTTTGCTGCTCCCTGATGCTGCAGGTTGGTGTGTTTGCTTAGCCCTCTTTTGCAGAGTTGATGTGTTTGCTTGCCCAGTGTGCAGGTTTGTGTGTTCACTTGCCCTCTTTGTGCAGGTTTGATGTGTTTTTCTGCCCCGGTGTGCAGGTTGGCGTGTTTGCTTGCCCCCGCCGTGGCAGGTGGTGTTGTTATGGCTTGCCACCCAGTGTGTGCAGGTTGGTGTATTTGCTTGCCCCCGCCGTGCAGTTTGGTGTGTTTGCTTGCCCCCGGTGATGCAAGTTGGTGTGTTTGCTTGCCCCCCGGTTAGTTTAAGCTGCCCCGGTGGTTGTGAGTCTCTTTTCTTTTAGTGTATGAGTGACTGTGATGTGACAGGGCAAACCGAGTGCAGTTATAGACAACCTTTGACACTACAATTCCCAACAGCCAAGATCCAGCCGCTGGACACACCAACACCTAACGTGCCTGGCCAAGAACCGCTGAGAGTTAAATACTTACAAAGACAAAAAAAAAACCTCTGGCACTCCAGCTGCTGGATTCTACAACCCCTAGAATGCTCAGCCAAGTAAAGATGCATACTGAGCTGGAAAGCCAGTAGTTGCCCGCAATGACACTGATACAGTATCTGTGTGATATACGATATGTAGTGTTTAGAATATTGATGCTTCTTCTTCTCTGGGAGGATGATGGGCTCTCTGGTATGAGGGACACTTGGTGCTGATTTTAAGCTTATCTTTGAGGCTTGCATTGTGTGGTTGCAAGTGCGGCCCTGGGAGCTAACGGGACCATAATGGGAGAATTTAGTGTCTGCATGTTTATATAGGACATAATGTGCATGTGTTAACGCAACACTCTCAACCTTACAGGAGGGTAACTAGCCCTAGGAGCTGACACTCAGAACCAGTAGAAGCTGTGCTATCCACGTTGTGCGCAAGGATCTCATAATTCAACACAAGGTGTGAAGATCATTTTGGAGATCGTGTGATATTCCTGGAGCTGAGCACAGAATCCCTCTGGGGGCCGAGGGGAGAACAGAATGGCGCAGGCCGCCAAACAGCTCAAAAAAATAAAGGATATAGAGGCGCAAGCAGTCCAGGAGCAGAAAGAAAAGGAAGAGTCGGATCGCAAGAGGAGGAGCCGGTCACGGGACCGCAAGAAAAAGGTGAGGAGAGACTACAGAGAGTTAATTAGATACTCACCAAATAAGAGACATTTAAGGGGGACAAAAAATGGTAATTATTTATGAATGAAGGGAGACCATTCAATATAACTGGCAATAAGGAGGAAGAGTGAAAAACATGGTGGTGGAATCTAATTCGAGGGCAATATGATTTAGGTGTTCTGCTTAGTTTGCTTATTTCCATCTGAGTGCAATATCTTCAATGTCACAGATACATCCCTGAGGGACTCCCTTCAAATTTTATTCATATACAGGATAATACCAGGCTAAACTTAATCGTGTCAAAGGTGCCCTTGGTAGGCCAACGGAATCATAGTGAAAAATGTTGGATTTTGTAGACCTTCAGAGACCCCAGAGATCTTCTTTAGGTGATGAATGTAAGCTCTCCTGATGTATCGGTTTGCCTTAGTCGTTCAATTCTAGATTTGTCAGACCCCTGGAATATATGTATTGTAAGAAGCGCTGCGTAAATTGTTGGCGCTATATTAATAAAAGATAAAAATAATTCATTTTTTTTTTTTTCGGGAACACATGTCATGGGACACAAAAGCAGGCACTGGTAGGTTGTTGTCATGAAACCGAAATAAGCCTTTTTAAAAGTTGGCGTTTTATGATTAAATATTCACAGGAATAAATAAAATGATAGAGTTTCTAAGATTATTTTCCCACGAGTCACCTGTATTTAAGAAGGCATTTAGATGAGAAAAACCCTAACGGGGACCTAATGTCTCATGAGGTCAATCCACATTGTGTGACCATGACAATCTGTCCATTCCCCCCCGAGATAAAGAAAAGGAAGTTAGCCAATAACATATGACAACTTTTCTACCTTAAATAGGTCTTCATCAGTGCAAAATGCAAATAACAATAATTAAAATCCCAATATTCCGGGTTATACAATGAGAAATAATAACATATTTCCCTGAGAATTAAAACATTTTCCGGAAAACTTCATTATTACTCCCAAGTGTCTCCTCGACTTCCGCTACATCAATGGATGCCTGAAAATTCTGCCTCTACCTCCATCTTACCTCCGCTATAACGATCCCAGTTACATTGCCTCGCAGATCATGTGCTTAGCCGATGATATACATGTCGATAGTATGACAGTAGCATGACTTTATAGTGCCTCTATGTTATTAATGGCCTTCTCCAGGTCTGATGTCCACCAAGGGGCAATAAAGTATTCTTGTTGAGTAATGACTACCGTTCTGTAAAGTGATGTCACTTCCTATCACCGCCGTTAGTTCCTATATATACATTCTGCTGCCTTAGCTATACTGTCCACCTATAATGAATAATTCCGAAGTCTCCGTAGTAATCAGCGTCCTGCCGTTTACCCTCTGTTGTGTTTTCTGCAATCTTGGAATTGTGCAGACTGTGCAGCAAAAAAGAATGTCACATTTTAACCCCTTTACTCCCAGGATATGTATACATCCTATTAAAACATTATATATATAACAAGAACAAAAAAAAGAGATAAACATGACAAAAGAAAAAAAGAAACAGTACGACTGCCAGATTTTTTTTTTTTTAATGCTTGGCTTTAACGGGATATTAACAGCTGAACGTGGGTTTTAGAAGGAAACGGTTTCTCTTGGATGTATAGATCCATGACCCATATTTCCAAAAACCCATTAAATTATATGATAACGTATCGAATGCTATAGCGTTTTAAGGCAGGCAGTAGGCCGACTATAGGACCCCTTTGTCTGATACATCTAGCCTGTGGGCCGTCCAGCGATAGCTTATATAATCCATTCAGGCTGACAATCTCCAGTCCGTACATCAAGCAAACAAGGCTGGGGAGAACCATGAATTACCCTGGAGGGGGAGCCTGATAAAACGGCGCGGCGTTCACTCAAACGCAGTGTGACATGTTAAGGAAGCGGAGTAAAAAGCAGTGCACTGGAGGGAATGCTGATACAATGTTACATGGGGGATGCTGGGCAATCTAATAATATTACGGGTAGGGGGTTTACAGAATAACACATAAAACACGGAGAAATCCTGGGCTCGGTGTGAGAGGCATTCCTTCATTTAGCGGTTTTATGATACTATATAAATAGGTATGTTTGTGCGGGTGTTTTTTTAAGAAAAATATATTATTCTGGGGCTGTGAATGTCTTAACTCTTTGCGTGTTGGGGCTTCGGGACAGTTTTTGCTGTACTTATATATATAAGGGGCAACTTTATAAACAGTTTACACCAGGTGTAAATAGTGGGACATATTTCCCCCATTACTTCCCAAACGAAATGATAAAAGTAAACATGTCCGACACATGTGGTTCTACTTGACGCAGTAGACACCTGCAAGTAAGCACCAATAAAACTATTGTCTCTACATGTTGACAAGCAGTCCTGACAGTACACGTGCTGCCGGCATGCACACATTGTTACTTTTTTTTAACTTGCTGCCGTGATAAGTGGTACTAAGTTTCTGCTTCCATACACCGATCACTGCTCAAGCAGGGATCTGATACTTTCTCCTGGAGGAGATGCTGCCTAATGGTCAATGACTGATCGCTAGCATTCACCCTTCCTCGATCAGGCCGTCCGCCTTTAAACAAACACGAAAAGCGTCTGTAACTCTGGATCAATAGGGAGAAGGCTGCCAAATGCAGCTGTCGACGCTGGGGTGGGGGGTACGAGTGGGCCTCCTGCATGTACTTGTCCAACCATGTATCTCCTGCATGAAAGGGTGAAAGGGAGATCAAGAAGCCCCCATTTTGAACTCCATAACATGGTTCGCCCCCTCGGTCTATCTGCCAAACCGTGTATCTCTTACGTGGTTGCCACTCGAAATGCTAAAGGAAAGTCCAGCTGCCTCCACTTAGAGCCTCTTAACGGGCATGTCTGGTGATAATATAGATATTTGAAACACTTTACCCCATTTTCTGGTTGTGTTGGACCACGCCTGATATGTATGATTGACAGCACGTATGGAGAGAGGACCTATGTGTAGTGTATGATGATGCCGTACAACCCAGAAGTGGGCAGACAAGTACTACACCCTTTTTCTTTCTGAGAAACCCATGCATTTTCCAGTATTTTCCCTTCTACAACAGATAGATGGTCTTAAGAACTGCATACAGCACGAGCAGCTCAGATCATACTGCAGGAGGACGAGAAAATGATTTTCTTTCCCTGATGCCGCGTACACAGACAGGATCCAAAAAGATCTTCGATATGCCCTTCTTACATATGATACTATGCAAGAACCTAAACAATACGATAGGATTAGTACAGTACTGATGTCATAGAGCTTTGGGCAGCACATGGAATGTTATTAAACAGAGGTGTGAATAAAATGAGTGAGAACCATGTGTTTGATGGTTGATGGTGGATAAGTGGCGCAGCATTCCGGTAGACGTGGAAGAAGTTAATACAGGGAGGAAATCAATAAATCCATTATAAATCCATCCACAAGGCCAAGGTCCAAGTAAGGTTGGATTCCTAAGTAGAAAACATGGACAGACTTGATGGGCCCAATGACTCTTAAATGCTGTCAAGTTTTATGTTTCTGTGATGTGGACTACACGAAGATTGTGTTATAATTTACAGATAACACAATAGACGTGACATGGTAATAGATGGTTATGGTAGCCGGAGGGGGAGACTAAGCTAAATCAATAAGACATAGATTGTGTTGGATTGGCACAGGCCAGCGGAGTAACTCAGGTGCCAGGAAGGAGCGAATGAGTAAGGTGGGGGATCGTAAAGCATGCCGAGGACAGCCCTCATGCTACTGATACGTAAGAGGTCAGTAAGTCCAGAGAGGGCTGACTTGATAATCCAACACACTGAAAGTGCCGACAACCTGTCTTACAATGTGCCACCCACTTGGTGGCGGAAACCACCATGGACCTCTGCGGTCTGCTCTCTAACCCCAGTTCATTATACTGATGTTTGAAAAAGATGAACGATTTTTTCACCCTTCCATTAAAGTTGTCTAAAAAGGGTTTTTTTGCGTTCATCTGAATCAATACAATTAGGGATACTTTCCAAAGGTTTTTTCCAACATGACTATGAAACAAGCACAGAGATACAGCAGTATCAGGGCCGGAGTGGGGATTTAAGTTGTCCTCAGCACTCTCAGGTGAGAGTGTGGCTGACCTATGTGTGGCTTGCTGCTGGATATACGTGGCCACAAGCTGGTCTGTTGTGTAAGTGGGCACTTGCCTTGTTTGCCGGATGACCAGTGGGGGCCCGAGTAAAATCATGGTGGGAAAGTCAGAAGAATTGAGATCTCTGTGGCATAGACCCATCCTCTCCTGCTCTCACATGGCTTGGTGGAAGTAGTAGAATGAGGACACTGGAATATGACATCATAATTCTGCCGAAACCTCCATTAACAAGCCTCATAATTTCACAGCTCGACCGACCAGTCAGGGTCCATGATCCCTACTGCCTCCAGTTGAGAATCTACATGGCACATTCTAGTGGTTTCCAAGGTAACTGCTCCATATTTTGGATAGTGCCCCAGAATCTGTTTTAATATTGGCATTTAAGGGATTTAATGGCGTACTAGATGGGCCAAATGAACAAGATGGAAGAGATAAAAAAGATAAATACCATGCAGGGTAAAGCAGGGCAGCATAGCATTAAATGGTATATATATATATATATAAATATATATTACACACATATATATTACTGAGACTGCGGAACCTTATACTTTAGTGGCAGATTATTGATGGATTTGACTGAAGTAGCGTATGGCTTACGGGAAAAAAAGACCAAAGTATCTTCATGTGCGTACCTTGGAGAAAAGAAAAGAGTACATGATAGACTCATTTAAATATATAAATGGAGCGAAACAAAGCAGAGTATATTTCAAAGGAGAAAAAATGACACAATAAGAGACCATAATATAAAACTAGAGGCTTCGATGGAATGAAGTTTTACTTAACTGAAAAAGTGCTAGGTAAGTGGAACTACCTTCCAGCAGAAGTAGTAGAGCTTAATACAGTGGAATGGACATAAGATAGGACAATTATGATATTACCATTAACTTCTAATTTCCATTTACAGTATAAATTATAGGGTCATGTCCCAGAAGACGTCCCTTGAAGTCTTCAGTGGTTACCCTCTTTTGGTGAAGGACACATAGAAGGTCCAGTCCACCTGCTGGCCTTTTGTCCAAGGAGGGAAGAAAGGGGTTGTACATACTCCTCGGCTAGAAGATCATAATTTGGATATCGAAACTTGGCATCTCAGAAGTTTTTTTTTTTTAAAAAAAAGGCTGAAAAAAGTGGTTGGAAGACCACAGGATGTAATGGTACATTATGTTTTTTACATTATGATTCTCCAAGACATATAAAAACACCTATGCATGTCGGCATTGCTGTTGGGAGGTCTTCTTGTGGAAGATCTCTAAACAACATTGGAAAGGGAGTCTTTTTTCAATTTTGCCCACTTTTCCATATTTCAGTTGTAATAAATCTTGTATGTATCAATATAGTTTAAAGTATCATGAAAAGAAGCAGCATATAATCCGGTAGAACTGTCTATAAAGCTCTAGGCTTTAATGTACAAAATACGAGTGAGTCAGGAGCTTCGAGAGCCAAATGGAGGATGTTGTTCTTTTTTTATGGCTACCCAGAGCTATCCCAAAACGACCTCAGTCTAATGGCTCATCCTTTGTGGTTTTAATGCACTCCCAAGAAATGAGTTAACACCGCCGTGTAACGAGGAGATTTTGGTCTCCGCTTATTCTCATTCACTATGAGATGATTTGGAACGGATACTCGATGTAAGAAGCAAATACTTTAAAGGCAGGAGAATGGAGTCATCCAAGGGGTTCTTTTGCATAGTATGAGTGTAACACTAGTCGATTGTATCGCTGGGCGAGGACATAAAATACCGAAGGGCATAAAAAGGTTATTAATTAATAGAATAATGTGCGGCGGACAAGAACAGTTTGAGAATTTGTGGTGTGACACAAATTAAAAACAAGGTGGTTAAAATTCTAGACTTTCTCTGAGCCATTATTCATCCTCTGGGTCCTGGGCGCTTGTCAGTCCTCTGCTCCTGTAACCTCTGCCATCTCTGCTGAGAAACAGGTCATTGAAAATAAAATATGATTTCTCCACATTTACCTTTGGATTCAGTGCATGTATGAAGTCAGGGAAAGCGAGGCTCCTATCATCCCGAGCCAGCTCCACTGGATTCGAGAAAAAACATCTACTGCAAGTTTATGCAAGAAATAAGTATAGCATTTTTGGGGTGTTTTTTCCCCCAAGCATTTTAAAATGCAATCCTATTGGCCTCGGAGGTGTTACCCAGAGCCAGGTGGAAGCTCATACCGCATATTATAAGAGAATTATTACAACGGAGCGCCTGAAACTAAATTGGCTGGAGTCTAACTCCATTTCCAGCATTGACTGTACTTCTCAGAAGAACATAAATAATTTAGAGAGAGAGAGAAGAAGAAGAAGTCTAGAGAAGGACAACCGAAATCGTGAATGGTCTCACTCACAAAACACACCTTGGAATTGACTACAAAGAAGGTAGTCACGGCAGAATCTGTTTAAAGGGGTAGTAGCCTCTGTCTACTCATATATACCATTTATATAATTTACCGGTGGCTGTTGCTTGCTTCTTGCAAGCAATCAGTGTACACTGCCTGTCCACCGGACGCACAGGCAAAAAACGTGTTGAATAACAAAATATATGTAAAAAGTTTTGTTTATTTTTTTAAAAAAAAGCATCCCTTGGGAGGTCTTCACAAGAATTTAAAGGGACTACACACACAATTAAAGTGCATATGATGTCTTTGCAATCTTAGCAGGTATCAACGATCTATCGGATTATTAAACAATTTAAACAAAAATGTGATAAATTAGTGTAAAAAAACAAACTATAATGGCAGGAATCATGCTTTTTAAATACGTAATGTGTATTTCATTAGCCTGTGGACATAGTATTATGATATTTGCGAACGTCACAATATTGATATAAGTAATTCATATATTACGATAATAATAATATGATATCTGCTGCCTAAGGGAGAAGTATAAATGTAATGCAATAATGTTGGGATTGACTGAAATCCATGATTAACTTATGCAGAAAGGCCTTTCTGCTGTTGGCGTCACATATGAATGTATGATTCGTGTAAAAATCCATATTCAAACTGTTTAACTAATATATTATTCCCAGGGAATGTGGTTTTTAGTGGCATTACTGATACATACCTACCAAGTGTATGAGGCTTTCAAGGTCAGTCCCTTTCCCGATGTCCCATTTCCCAGTGCCCGGTTTATGAAAAGACTCTGAGCCCGTAGGTTATAACGCAGACAGCTTTTCAGAATGTGATCCTAGAGACATAGCCACAGGAATTCATGAAAAGCCAAATCCGGCTAAAAAGAGTAGAATACAAACTCTAAAGAATAAAACAAAAGGAAAATTAATTAGCTTTCAAAAATGACCAAAAACACAGAAATCACAGGACAGTCTCAGTGACTATTCCTATTATGCTTGCGATTTCGATAAAAATAGAACAAGCGTCAGAGAATATTAAAAATTACAAAAATACGTTTTTTTAACATTTCTTCAGGACGCGAGACTACATTTTATAAGCAGTTAATGCTCATTTTGTTGTAGAATAGGTGTGGAAATTATTTTTATTGTTAAAAGTGAGGCTGTATGATTTCTCTGCCAACTTTGTTGTAAAGTATAATGGACAGTGAGCCATAGCATGGCCCAAAATCAAAAACATTGTGTATTAGAAATGTATATGAAAAGTCTAAATTACTTAAAAAAAGCGGATTCCATAATATGTATCTAATTTTAAGGGATGTTTAAAAAGTACCTTTTTTGTTTCTTTGTATGTTTTAACAAACAGTATAAGGACTTTTCTAAAAAAAATTCTCCAATTCTACATGAACCCCCAAAGCAGGACCCTCCATAACATCCATCTCTGTTTGCTTAAATATAGAACTAGATAATTACAAAATAAGCCTTATCGTTGAAGAAAGTGACCCCTCCGTGGCCACTGTCTTCACTGCACTAAAAGGCGCGCTGTGCCTTTAAGAGACAGTACACAGGGGTATGACATCATATCCCGCCGCGCTATGTCTTAAAAATGCAGTGTCTTCTAAAAAAAATCGGGCCAGTTGGGGAGACGACAACTTTGAGGACGAGATGTTCACTTTCTGCCTAATATATCCCACCACCGACAGATCGCATATATAATATTATATATATAATATATTGTACCTGTCAGTTGTCATATGTATATTATATGGATGGTCTTCATCATAGTTTGAACACACAAATATGTTTTACAAGGTGACTAGTACCAGATGTGAAGTATGGAAAAATAAAAGTAACAAAACTGGCTTATTCACATAATTATAGATTTTTTTTTGCTGTTTTAACAAACAAAAGCTTTAAAACAATAAATGATCATTTGTAATTATTACCCAGAAACCTACCAGTGTCCTCACAGCTTTCATACTGCTGGTTCATCAGAACCATGCTAAGAATATCCGCTGGAAACCACATGAGCCGTAGACAAAGGACATTCACGCAATCAGCGTTCCGAGCACAGATTGTGTTGGCAAATAATAAAGACTGGAACCATAATTCATCATGGAATAGTCATTTGTTGATTAACCCTCACCGTGTAAGGAGTTAAATATCAAGGGACGGATTTGCGTGTATAATTATGCAGAAATACAGTTTTAGGAGAGAGACAGAAGCATTGATTTTTGTTTGCAAGAGTAACAGTTGAAGGACAGAATTATTATTAGATGAGCGTCGGGCTTAGATGGTACATCGATGACGTTCCTGAAGCACGGTTGTTTAATAAAGCAGCACAAGGGGAAAAGGGCCCCAAACACCTGGGATTATAGGTTCCAAAAGTCTCAACTATTCTAGATAAGATACAACATTCACATCATGGAATTCCATTTTGGAATTTTTTGCAGTATCCCTTTTCTTGGAATGAAGGCCTTTCCTGCCCCGACACGTTTCACATCAGGAGCTGGAGGTATGATGGCCTCTTTTCCATAAAAAACTAAATCCCTGCAAGATGTTCTTTATGAGCCAAGGAAGGGCTGCTTCAGGGCCTCTATTCTTTAGAATGATGTCCACAGTGCCGTATCCTAATACTATTCCTCATCTTCATTGTTTCAAGAGCCAGCGGCGCCCATTGACCGAGCGTCCGGAAATCAATCAATAGATTGGAGTAGGGAACATATGAAATAAACATAGGTACCAATATTAATCTTATAATTGAATTTATAAATAATGCTGGCCTTACGACTGGCAGAGATCGGGGCTAGTAGAATTTGCCAGGCCCCTTTGCCTTTAAGAATTGTCTCTATAAGGACAGAGAGAGGCGAAACACTGAAATATGACATCATCAGTCAGCCCTCCACTTCACAGAGCAAAGCAAGAATTCAGCGCACACCCAGCAAATACCATTCAAAAAAACCCACCTATATCAGGCACAAATATTGGGGATTCCGCTATAGAGCCCACCCCTACGGCAAAGTAACCCAAGTTTGGCAAGTTCTTTCTTTTTTCCATGGCGCCTTAGATACGTGTTTTTTGAATGATGTTTGCTGGGTATGTGCTAAATTCTTGCTTTGTTTTGTGTGTTTATTGGTCGTTATTATTGTAGTAGCAGCCCCGGAATCTGAATGCGTATGGCTGTTATGCTTTTTAGGTTGCGCGCTCCTCTATGTTGTATATACTCCGCTTCACCTGGAGAAACCATGAGCACGAGGGAGATCGGCAAGCTGCAGCACTGCAGGGCCCTTCAAAATCTCCATAATCCCACTTCAATAATTCTGGCTTCCAAAACATATTCTTGAACATTTGGCCATTAATATGCTTGAATGAGCTTCCCTGCTGTTAACGTCAAACATATCAATTTTAAGTTGCCAGGTTTAAATATTTTTAAACAAAATGCTCACGTCTGTTTTCCACCTACGATGGAAAATCATTTCACATAATAGTAGTACGGTTGTTATAGAAGGGATATCCTGATTCACAGGCTACCTATGGGGCTTTATGGGGCTTTATGTAGTAATCGTCGGCACCTAGATGTACAAAACATGTACTTAAATCCACTTCACCTGTGATATATGCACCCCATCCACAAAACGCGTTGGGTAATTTCTAGCCTCACCTGTCTTTATATCTATCGGGGCCTATGGGAAGGTTCCCCCCAATGACCCCCAGCCCTATCATACCTGCGCCTGCAATATATATATATATATAATATATATATATATATGTATTCTGCAGGGACCCTACCTGACCTATAAACCTTTATCCATCCCGACCATAATGGTGGTCCAGCGTGTGACACATGCAAGGGACTCCCATATTGTTCTTCAGATGGCATAACACCCAGCATTTGCAAGAAGTGTCCAGGGCCAGAAGCATGGCCACCATACCCAAACCTGGCCACCATAACCCACTTCAGCTGCAGCGAGGAACGTGGAAGCTGCAGTGAAGGTACAGATCTCCTTGAATTTTACAGCTCCCTGTGCTGGTGAGAGAAGATCAGAGGATCATCTCCCCAACTTGTCTATGAATCATAGAATTTGATGGCGGATAAAAGCCATTGTGCTCATCTACTCTTTCCTTTCTGTCTATCCCAAGCATGTTTAAGTTCCATCACTGTATTAGCCTCTACCACTTCTGATGGGGGACTGTTACATTTATCTACCAACCTCTCAGTAAAATAAAAGATATTGAGGCAGCTATCCTAAACAGCTCCCCGAAAAACGTGGCTGTCATCTAAAAACCAGGACTGTTGGGCGGTATGAGAACTGGACCAGTTGGATCTATGGGGCCACTAAAGAGCTGCGTAAGCTGCCTAATAGATACTATTCTCCCAGTGCCTTTATTGGTAAAAAAAAATATAAAAATCTGTATTATTTTTATTGGCTGCATTAAGTAGCAGAAGTGCTTTTTTGATGAATTTCGAAACAGAGAGAAATCTCTGCATTTTTTTATATATCTCCCCCACGGCGCTACGTATCGGAGTCATTGCTAAGTGAAGCCCCGCAGTGACACCGGTGAAAGGTAGTAATTTTGTCTGATTTCCCAGCAACAAGGCTGTGACACTGCAGAGGACCGAAAAGACGCACAAGAAGCACCGGCGTGATAGCAGATTATTATTACCCATTCGCTCTCCTGGTCTGCAATTCTCTCAGATTCTCTTGGATGTTTTCCCGTTATTCTTAAATCTACCCTAAGCCTGTTTGATAAGAAACGGTAGAGGCTAATGCAGTAAGGGAATTTTAACATGCATGGGGCAGGCATATAGCCCCTCCATCTAAGATGAAAATATAGGCAGACTAGACGGGCCGAATGGGTCTGATCTGCCGTCAAGTTCTTTGACGGAGTTCTATGACAGAGAGGTTTTGTCTTTGCTACATTGTTATTCCAGGGTGCTTAGAATGACGTTAGCAAGGCCAAGGGCAACTCATTGAGAGGGCAGCAGGCCACCTGTTGTGTTGCTCATGAGGAGCAGACGCTGGTGCTTCTTCAGGCCAAATATGTCTTCACTTCATTGCTGTGTGAATATGATGTCACATCATGATGCAATACCCACAATGACCTCTAGAGGGCTCAAGAGGCAAACACCTGAAGAAGCCCAGATCTTGCTGGACCATCGCTGTTCCCAGAGCATCACTACAGGGATACAACGTTCTTTCTGTGAATGCGATTCATTTCTACCTTTCTTTACCCAGGATCTGGCATCAGGGTTGATTTTCCAATCCAAAAAACCATGTCCTTAAAAGATGAAGTCCCACTGAAAAAGAAATATTTATGTATGGACATTAATTCCAGTCCTGTATACAGTGATACAGATTACCATGAAAGAAAACCTGGTTTTATCTCATTTTATCTGCAGACCCGGAGGCCGCCATTGTTGTCAGTCATGTGATATTTTCGGTGACTTTTCCTGCCCAAACACCACACTGAGCTGATGCTTTATGGCGATGCTAATGAAGTCTATTTCCCCATAGACATTCATTAGTTAGATTTGTCGGGTCCATTAGATAGATTTGTCAGCCATTCTGTTGTTGACCCCAAGACAGTATGATAAAGAGTCAAGGTTTGTGTCTAATAGATTGGGCTAAGACTATGCAAAAACTAGAACACACAAAAAAAATCATGTTTAATGTGCGAGCCCTTCTAATGGAAACTTGGTAGTCCAAGTGATTGATGCTGCTGAAAATGGCCACTGAGCAATAGCCTCCAACTGGCCACTTTACCACGTTTGCTAGCAATGGTGCACGCATATTAGTGATTCTTTATTGTATCTTTTCAAATACTTTATCCCAAAGTAAAGATTAATGTGTATAGTCATATAAATATATTGAAGGGGGGGGGGGTACGCAGGGGGAGGAAAGAAGCTTTTTAATCTTGCATCCGTTAAGTAGACCCTCTGGCACAAAATGCAGATGATCTGCGCTGTCTGACTTCTATGAGACTTTGTACTAACCTAAACCGTAAGTTCATAGCTGCCAACAGTCCCAAATTTGCTTGAACATTTACAACAACTAGATTTATCACCCAGCTGGTAATATTGTATAGCTTGTGGGCCACTGCCCTGGATCAAGCAAAAGACTGGGCCCAACTGCTTCACGTGGCCACTGTCCACATCCCACCTGTGTCCAATGCCTGGTTTTCTCCTGATGTCCTAGAGGATCTAAAAAAATTGCATTTTACCCATTTTACAGACAAGGAATATTTCAGCTGGTGCCTGCGCGGTGGTTGGAGATGCTGGCGAGCCTGGAGCGGTGTTGATACATAATATGATCAGGACTGCAGTGTTTTTTAATGCTACATGATTAAAATCATTATGATAATAATAAATAATAATGATGATTAAAAAAGTAATTTTTAACTATATAAACCATTAAGTATACAAAGATATACGAAAGGAGCACAACACAGAATAGAACAACTGCTACATGCTTACATGATGTAGAAGTGGAGGATGCAGCAGTGACATGAATGAATACAGTGGCCCTGCAATGCAGCTGGCAGTGGGGGAGATATGCACAGTGGCCCCGGAGAGGACAGGACACACATCGTGGTAATGGTCTACAGAGAAACAAGGCAGTAGCCTCAGTATGCCACTATATTGCGAGACAGTAAAAACATGCGACACTGCAGACAGACTGCATAGCAGTGACGCTGCAGTCACCATATTTACCGAATTTAACTGCAGTGTCAAGCTACACTATTAATCACGACGGGGTCACGTTACATGAGCGGTCAATGCAGTGTTATTCTATACAGCCGGCCGCTCCAGTGTCAACCCAAATGACGACCGGTCACTGCAAAATCCAACTCTGTTCCGTAATAAACTAGTTCCAATCATTCTGTGAAACACATATCAGATAGTGTGAAGCTGCAGCAACATGTAGCGGGACACTGCAGTGAACATTGCGTGAAACGGCAGTGTCTGAGCATATAGCATGGCAGTGCAGTGTCTGATAATATAGAATGGCAGTGCAGTGTCTGATAATATAGAATGGCAGTGCAGTGTCTGATAGTATAGAATCGGCAGTGCAGTGTCTGATAGTATAGAAAGGCAGTGCAGTGTCTGATTGTTAGGCCATGGTCTGCAAAGTGACTGATCGTATAGGTGATACCATAGCTACTGATTGTATAGCATGGCACTGCAGTGTCTGTATAGCATGGCTCTGCAGTGTCTGATTGTATAGCATGGCACTGCAGTGTCTGATTGTATAGCATGGCACTGAAGTGTCTGATTGTATAGCATGGCACTGCAGTGTCTGATTGTATAGCATGGTACTGCAGTGTCTGTATAGCATGGCACTGCAGTGTCTGTATAGCATGGCACTGCAGTGTCTGTATAGCATGGCACTACAGTGTCTTATTGTATAGCATGGCACTGCAGTGTCTGATTGTATAGCGTGATACCATAGCTACTGATTGTATAGCATGGCACTGCAGTGTCTGTATAGCATGGCACTGCAGTGTCTGTATAGCATGGCACTGCAGTGTCTTATTGTATAGCATGGTACTGCAGTGTCTGATCGTACAGTGTGATACCGTAGCTACTGATTGTATAGCACGGCACTGTAGTGATTGATCCTATAGCATTGTCTGGATCTTATATCACGATACTGCTGTGACTGAGTATAGTAGGGTACTGCAGCGACCATAAAACAAGACACTGCAGTTACTGATCATATAGCATGGCACTGCAGTGACTGATTGTATGGTGTGGTATTACAGTGATCGTATAACGTGACACTGCAGCAACTGATCGTATGGCAACAAATTGCAGTGAACATGTATTGTGACATTGCAGTGACCAATTGTATACTGTAAAGGCGCTGCAACTGATCAGATAGCGTGACTGCAGTGACTGATCGTATGGTAGAATAAAGCCTAATTACAGTGTGTGATATAAAGCGTTAGGGTTATTTTTTGCAAACAGTGTGATCCGTGTAAACAACAATGGCGGTGAGGAACCCTGATGACACTATGGCAGGGGTAGGCAACAACATTCATTGTGGAGGACAATTGACTAAATGCCCCTTAAGCAACTTCAGAGCCGTAGCTGGCTCCTTTTGCGCCCGAGGCAAGAATGGATAATTGTGCCTCCAGCAATTTTTTTACAGAGGGTATTTTATTTACACTGCCCTTACACACTGCCTTTACACACACCTGCCCATTAACCTACATATACACATACACTGCCCTACACATGACTGCCCTACACTACCTTTACACATACCTGCCCATAAACACACACATACACTGTCCTTACACACGACTGCCCATACACACTGCCTTTACACATACCTACCCATAAAAACACATATACACATACATTGCCCTTACACACACCTGCCCATACAGGTCGAGGCCTCGCGCTCCCTAATGTTGGGCCGGTTAGATAGAGATTGTGATCTCCCCAACCAGTCTTGCAGGCTGCAGCTGCTGATCAAGCGGCTGTGCGCCCCCTCGCAGCTGCGCCCTAGGCGAGTGCCCCTCTCACCTGACCCTTCCTACAGCCCTGACACTGACTGGTGTCTGGTTATGGACACTTTGTCTAACCCTGCACCATGGAACTTGTGACCTCTTCCTTTAGTCCCCTATTGCTTTGCGGCCAATAAGCATCCTGTGAAAGGACAAAGAGTCTTTGGGTAAGTATAACTTATATATTCTTTAGCCAAACCGCTGAGTATATTAAAAAGTATTCTAAACAATTTACCTTTAATTATGAGAAATAATCAATCATTTTCATAGATTTACAACTGAAAACACACAGAATATTGTATTGTGCCATTCAGAATTCAGAATATTTTAAATATTATTTAAAATAATTGTACATCTATAACTGACAAAATCCACTCAACATATACGGTAATAAAGAAAGCCGCACAGAGGATGTAGCCTCTTGCACCATAATAGCGGAATTCTATAAGTTGACGTCTAGACCATATTCTATTGAAGCAGCTGCTGCAGTCTTCTTGAGAAGGAAACATCAACTAGACCTTGACTGGACCACCTTTTGGAAGGAAACCAAAACACAGAGGAACCAGTAAACCAGGGTCTGTTTTCAAGGATCATCGGAACAAACTTCTTCTCACTGGGAATAGAACATTCAAGCAACAAATACACAGAAAAGGGAATTGTGAGATCACCAGTCCTGCAAGCAACAAGCAATCAAGGTAGAGCAGCAGATGGAGAGAGGGGTCTTTTGGAATGAGCCTAGGCACAGACCTGTCCTTGTTTCTGCTGACCTGTGTCCCAGAAGAAAATGAAGCAGTGACGGAGGTGCCTTTTTACACGAGGGTCAGCACGTACAAGCAAAAATCACTGGAAGCAAGGAACTGTTAGTAAGGAACCAAGAGACTACATCTCCTGCTTCTGCTGGCTTTCAACCCAACTTGTGAAAGAAAATCAGAAGCAGTGAAGAAAGGATGTACAGAAAAGAAGAAAGAAGGAAAAGAAAAAAAAAGTCAAATAGAAGGGGGCTTTTGGGAACTGCCCAACACATACAGGTGACATAACATAAAAAGACTTATGGCACAAGGATCAAGAGGAAAGGAGACCAGAGAATGAATGGGGGCTTTAGGAAGTAACCGGCCCCTTCCAGAGATAATGAAAAACCAAGAACCAACTGGTTTCTATAGAACTGGAACATCGGACATGTAAGCAACCAAAACAAAAAGTGAACGTGGGGTCCGCTCTATTTCCATTGACAATGGATACATAAATTAAAATGAAGCAGTGAAATAAAGGGCCACACTTAATCTGAGACATACGAGCAAGAAACAAATAAACAGTGGTGAACGAGAAAGGTCTTATGAAAAGGAACCCAAGGACCATGGGACCCACTTCTGTTGACCTGGGACTCAACAACTGCAGGCGACAGTAACAACAAAAGAATTATATACACTGTATGTATGTTACTAGAGACAATACATAGAAAAAAGTAAAACTGAACCACATTGCTTCATTGTGATAGTGTGACTGGCGTGACATGAGTGATAACAGCGATACATGCATTCAGCAAATACCCCTGTGGAGTCTGTATGGATCTGGTAGAAGGATATTTTTCTGGATCAAGGAACACTTTCAGCACCGCGGTAGCAGACTGCGGAGATGCTGCTTAACGTATTTATTTCCATTTGTTTTAGACGGGATACGGCAAATAGGTTGGAGAATGTTATAGAATTTTTAAACTTAAAAAGAGCAGAATGATAGACTGCGTTATAGAGTCAGTCGCAACCTTTTTTTCGTAGATTTTTTTAAAAAATTCCCAGTGATCTTTGAAGAAAACTGCGGGCGCGCAGGCAGTGGGAGCGCATGCTCACGCAATGCATAAAGGCTTGGACCCTTCCGCAGCAAGGATGTCACTAGGGTCACTGTGCAAATTTACTCATGATAGAAATGCCATGTCCCAAAAAATATTTTTACATGACTGTTAAGTGGCAGCCAACGACAGCATCCTCATAGGATACAAAATAAATTAGGAAACTTAATAACTTTATTATTTTTTTTTTTATCTCCATTTCTTTCTTCCACATAAATACGTCCCATGAGATATGACCTCATACTTTTATTCAGCTTTCCTCGAGGTCAGAAATCACTGTTTTCACCAGTCCTCATCCTTAGTTTCCTGGAGTTTTTCCAGTTTTCACCCAGTTGCTTCTCCAGGTCTCCGGCTCACCACAAAGAATCCCCGGATTTTGGGAGTGGTGTGGAGGAGCGCCCCACTACCCACCCACTTCCCTTCCAACCACATTAAATGTTTATGCTCACTTGACATCAGCAGATTGCCCACTGAGATCAGTAGACCCACGCACCCGCTACCAGAGCCTGGATGTTCCCAAGTATGGCCATAGCTAGGCTCCGACACCATTGTATCTTTTACCCCAAAAAATTTCAGGTGTCCAAATTGGGACTATTTTGTTGGAGGATATGGCAAGACTTGGGGCAGGGCTGTAGGTGGAAGTGGTTGCCCACCTTACCCAAGGAGCCCCCTTACAGCACTCATCTGCAGAGCATTGCAAGGTGGCCACCTGTGCGCTCCAATGGTCCACTCATTTTACAGCTCCCTAGGACAGCCTGGGGGAATCAGATGCCCATGATCCCCACTGCCCTCAAAACGGGCAACTATGTAGGAAACCACCCAAAAAAGAGTACCATTTCATGAAGAACATCACCTTCCCTTATATTTGTAGAACAGTTGCTCGTTGTCATTATTATGGCTCTGTGCTTAATGTTGCCACATAATCTGGAAAAAAAATGCTAGCTACATGATTGTTATTTTTAACCATGTACGACATATTTGCAGGCACAGCTAAGTGCCATCCCAAGGGCTGGGGGAGAATGTTAATTATTACTTATATCATGACATTCGAAAGGATTCTAAAGTAGTAGAAAAGCTTTCGGTGTATACCTTTCCTCTGGGGGAAAATGACAAGGTGTCATAGACGTAAAATAAATTACCCGTATAAACAAATTTGTCCTCTTTGTAGGCTGAACACCCACAGTTCTCTCTCCTATGTCACAGAATATATAGGCTCACAGCGTTCGGGGATAGAACAGAAGGCAGTCTGGGCAGCATGGGCACACAGCACCCAGTCAACCTTATTGCGAAAAAAAACTAATATTGGCAACTTTCATCTGAGTATAAGATTTTACATGTACGCCGGCCAGCGATATCCCATACTTTCCTGTAGAGGACGTGTTTGTGGACGAGAGGTTGCACTGATATAAAGGCCATACGGAGTGATACAGAATGTTCACTAACAGCAGTAAGGGTGACACGAGGCTATTCATGTCAGCGGCTAAATACTATGTATGACGTGTTTTATTAGAGAATAAACCGAGTAATAAGAGGTCACTCGGGGTAATGCAGAGTACTACAGCGTGTTAACGAGTTATTGCGATATAGGGTTTCAGAAGCTTAATGTATCCCACTTTATTGCAATGTAACCCTGCATTCACCGAATTACCGCTGCGGGGCACAAGGTGATGCGGAACACATTGGTGCAGAACACAATGGCTGCGGGTAATATGAGGGGGGAACACACTCGGTGACAGTAAGTACACAAAGAGCAGCCACACAAGGGCCATAAGGTTAAACGCAAATGCAAAGTGTTATTAATTAATTATTAATCTTTAATCCAACTCCTGAACTTCATTAACCCCAAATCGAGATATTTGAAGGACCAACCCATCCCTTCTACTTGAGAACACTCTTAGAAGACCCTCACCAGCTCAGACCTTGATGAGCCCCATTGTAACAGATGGAGACTCTTGGAAGACCCTCACCAGCTCAGACCTCGACGAGCCCCCATTGAGTTACATGAGTTGTGTAACTAGGGAGCTAATTGTGCAATACAGAATTAACTCAACTAGCGGTGAAAAAGTGGGCGCTAAAAGATGCAGAGCACTCCCCATCTTCATTATTATTATTATTATTATTACGTGAATTATATTTGTGAAACCATTAAGCTGGGAGTTCTAGGCTCTTGCTGAGCCATAAAAGCTATAACTGGATATGTGTGCCATATCAGGTCTGTACCATGAGACAGAGCAAGATCCGATGCCCAGGCTTTCCAATCCATGCCCAACCCCCGATATCTCACTAAAATAAAAATGAGAAGGTGGACAGAAATCTCCACTGGAGGAAATCCTATTCCTGTAATCTTTACTCTATTTTATTCTAGAGCCCCAGAAAATATTGGCCAATATACTTCCAACTAGAGCAGCCTGGTAGGGGGTTGACAGGACAGGGGTTATGGTATTACCGCTATTCCAGGAAGATAATGATAATAAACTCTTAAACTTATACTGATCCAAGTGGCCAAGAAGAGGGAAGGGTCTTTAGCTTCTTTCGCTGGC
The DNA here is from genome assembly GCA_009364415.1 of Spea multiplicata. Classification (NCBI taxonomy): domain Eukaryota; kingdom Metazoa; phylum Chordata; class Amphibia; order Anura; family Pelobatidae; genus Spea; species Spea multiplicata. The sequence goes on along the minus strand of VKOC01000003.1, from coordinate 38,356,348 downwards.
AGTGGGCAACAAAAAATGTCCGTATCTTCAGGCCAGAAGGATCAGGCCCTGGACCTATAGATCTTTGGCCATTACGTCTTGGGACTCAGACCTAGTGCGGTAATTTTCAACGACAAAGAAAGAAATGTGAAAAACAAAACTAAAAAATTCACGATGCTCAAAAGGTCTTCCTACCACCGGCCAAAACTTTTAAAGTGAATACCGTATGTGGCGATGTGTCCTGGAATTGTCATGTAAAGAGGCATCCAGGGAAGAGATGAAGGTGCCCTTTCTGCCGCTACAGACGGAGCAAGTTTGGAAATGGGAGGGGGAGCAGATGAGGACTGTTCTGGGAGATAACGGGACAGTCTGTAGCTGCAGATGGTGACAGAGATGCTCGAGATCTGACACCTGCAAGAGACTAAGAGGACTACAGAGCGAGTGGGAGAGAAAACTCACTGCAACGGGGCATACCGAGGGTCCCCCTAGTGCCACTATGCAGATTAAGGTGAGCCCATTCAATGACAAGAATAGTTTTTAGGATTGTTGCCAGATTATCTTGGTATTGGGTAAGCAACTCATAGGATAGCACTGGGTGTACATACTATATATATGGTAATATATGATAATGGTGTGGAGGGGCAGGCTGGATGAATAATGTGTAAGGGTGACGTCTAGCAGTCTAATGGTTCTGTACCATGCACTGCTGGCATACATTACAAGTAAAGGTGAAGACGGGCAATGTGGACATCTTACATAATTTGGGCTGCTCTGTGTATGTTACACTATACTAGAATTACATAGGCTGGCACTGTGTATATATGGCAGGCTGGTATGTTACCGGAACTGGTGTATGTACACACACACTGTATAATATATGACATATTGTACAAGAATTTGAGAGCCTGGCCATCTGCACTGTGAATAATTAAGCACAATGTGCTTCAATACGCACTTTGCTTCGCCAGGTGTGACATTGCTTAGTGCAGTTTGAGAGTCCATGCTGGCATTCCCACACATATCATATGATACATAGTATACTACATTGTAGGGGGGAACATCGCTCGATTCTACATCTGAGGTCAATGGTGAAATAAGATGTTGAAACTACCTGGGCTTACCGCTTTCTTTACATAGCATATAGGATTACGTATCTAACAATATAACAAGTGCAATGAAAATCAAGATTTGCAATGGATATGTGCTCAGTCACATGTGAGATCTGCTAATATATATATATATATATATATATATATAATGGTTCAGCCTATGCATACTAGAACCATATGTGGTTACGTATGAGTTATATGGCAGATTATAGTTAGATTTATCCCATGTAAGATCTTGGTATACACATTAACTCTTGCCGTGTTATGTGCTATCTCCTCGCCCATGACTTATTGCTGCTGCGTCTTTATCACATGTCAGCAGAGCTCTGGGGTGGGGTCAGGGGGCATGACACTGCATGTATGTGCCGCTGAGATAAATAACTAAAATGTGCATTTATGTATGTTATTCTTTCAAAAAAATACTGCGTATAATATAATATATATATATACACACAAATATACACATATACCGGTATATAAAAATATAGAGTATAATAGAGTAGGGGTCGGAAGCTACAGGTATCTCCCTGGACACAAGGGGGGTAAGGGGGGGATATACATACCTATTCTACTAACAAAGAAATACAGTTTAAAAATATAAAACTACAAACATCAGTAGATACACCTTGAGAATTCCAACGGCTGAAAAAATTAATTTAATTAAAAAAAGAAGAATTAAAGAAACTGTCATGACAAAAATTGACCTGACTGTTCATTTAGCAGAATGCGATATATAGGTCAAGATTGAATTGGCAAAATAGAGTTGTTTCCTTTTTTATATTAATATATATATAATATACAACACACATATACATATAGATAAAGAGAGAGAATATATATATATATATATATCGTTACGAACACAACTGTAGTGGCATGGTTTAAAATTCTAATACTATAATGTGATTTAGTAAAATGTTTTATTTTTATACACATTCATTTTGACAAATTGCTGATGTGACAATATTTTACACGTTTATATGTTTTCACATAAAGCGACTGTTTCTTTCCAGCGCTTATTGTTTTATAACTCTGCGCAGACAACATCTCCCCTGTTGATTGATAACCATAGTTGTAAATGGAATTATTGGTATCCTGAGTCCCCCATTAAACTCTAAATCTAGAAGATATCTGGGCTGGATTAATCTAGGTCACCTGGTAAATATATAAAAACATAAAATTCTTTGGAGAAAAAAAATATAAAAGAATTACAGAGAATGACTTTGGGTAACATGGGAACTGGGTTAGTCCGAGACGTCCATAATAAAATAAAAACAAGAAAAAAAAAAATCTACAAAAGTATTTTCAGCTAAGTGTCTATTTTCTGGTCTAGAATAATCCTCTTGCACATTGATAAACATATTGGGAAAATAATCCTGGTTTTGGGAATATCTAACGGTCCCCGTGACCAAAGATAACACAAAACCCCGTGATCTACGTCAGCATACATACTAACTGAAAACAGATGGTATTAGCAGGACAACGGAACCGCCATGCTTTACATTAATGTTTTGGATGGAAATGATAAAAAAAAGAGACGTTGCCTTAGTATCCATGAGTTTTTGTAACCATGGAAATAGCCGGGCACTCATGTTCCTATAGGATCATTTCTTGGACATGGTAGCATTCCAAAAAAGAGTGTTATTAAAAAAAAATGTTCCTTGTGCTTACTTTTCACCCATACCTCTTGTGAATATATATATGAAACATAGAAAGGTTGCCAGCAATGTATCTTACCTGCAGGCCGGTGAAAATCAATAATGGTCAACCGTATCTTTATGGAAGCAATAGCTTAGCCAGTATTTCCGCTGGCAACCCCTAATAACTTGACCACAGTGACTCCATGGTCCACATGAGTTAGAAGATCTTATTTAAATAAACCCCAAAGTGAGTCAGGTACATCTGCAGGACACCTTGACCTCTACTCATGTTAGAGGTGAACCATATAGACCCCCAATGGGTGTTGGCCTGTGTTATCATGTTTGGCCCTATTGAGGGGTGCTCAATGGGATGATAGCCTAGCAGCAGATGAAATCCCTTCGGACCCTTGGCCTTGGCTCATATTCAGGATAGCCTTTTGCCTATCATATGCGTGTTTAGACCTTAGTTTGTAGGCCGCTGCTTCTGCAATATACACATTCAGTGTCCTCTGCCACATACCATTAGGACATTATCTTTTCTAGACAATTTTCCAACTATAAATAAGGGGAAAAACAATCTCAAGTAAGCAGTCCAGACGCCGGGATCTGCGGTGGGAGATACGGTAACAATTCCATGGATAGACCATTTACTTTCGTATAACTGACCACGATTGATGGTACTGTAGCTAATAATATGGTATTTATTAAATCAGCTGACTCCTTATCACATGGAGGATAACCGCAGTCCTAGTTCTGGAGTTATTTTAGGAGTAACACAGATTTAAATGCTCCAGACAGCTCTGAGGTTCATTGCTGGGAGCTTCTGCACTCAAAGCCTCAAATACGTGTCCTAAAAAATCGCTCGGGCTGGATGCAGAATGACTTAAAGGTTTATCCATTACCATAAAGCTGCAGCTGAAATGCGTTTCGGGGTCTGGCCGGCAGCGCTGCGACAGCGCAAAATGGCTCGGAGGGCCAGAAATAAAGAGCGGATACAGAATGAAGAGCTGCAGGTTTGTAATGTGGGATATTACACTAATATTAGAAATGGTTAATAATGAACCATTAATCTTTTTGTTTTTACATGGGTACCATAGGGTAGTTGATACGTCGAGCAGCCTCCCAGCAAGAGTTGTAAAGTTAATACAGTGGGGGTACTTAAACGCGCATGGGATAGGCAGGTGGCTATCCTGAATCTGAGACGGGACCAAGGACTGATGAAGGTCTCAGTCTTTACAGCAGGAAAAACAGGCAGACTGGATGGGTCTTATTTGCTGTTAAGATCTGTGTTTCTATGTTCTTCACCTATTACTAAATTGAATGTATTCACTTATCTAAAATTACCTGAAAAAGAAAAGTATCTTTTTAATATCCTTATGGTGGGGATACTGAAATAATGACTTCCAACCACCATAGTGATGCAACTAAAACTCTGCGTCCGACCTGCCCTGGTTATTATATTTTTGGTATGTATAACAACATATATATATATATATATATATATATATATATATATATAATACGGTATATATATAAATATATATATTCCTTTGTTCATCAATACTATATAATGTCATACAAACGAGTACGCTTGTTATACTTTGGGGTACATGAGACCGTATGACCTCATATGTTCATGTGGACCAGATGTTTAAAAAATGTATTTTCTAACCTCAAGAAAAGGGACGTACATTGTGATAGAGGAGTATTTCTGGGAAATTCTATTTTCTGCCATTTAGAGTGTAAGGTTTATTAAATGCAAACATTTCCGCAGAGTGCCGGAATACTTTAAAGGCATGCTGTATACTACTTGCTGCAGCGTCTCTATGTGTGGGGCAGTTTTGCTGCTATAATGATGGCGTCAGGCACGTAATCTAACGGCTGCAGAGGAGTTTATGTGGTTGTCCTTCAGCTAAATGAAATTTGGCCACCTGTGAGTGACGCTGCAGAGGAGATATACCGAGTGCCATATGGCAAGCAAGCTATCACACTAACACTGCGTGCTTGGTATATATTATACTTGGTATATACGGTATTATACTTGGTATATATTATACTTGGCGTATGTAGGACATCATCATACCTGGGAATACTCAGGGATTTTTATAACAGTTATTCAGCAAATGAGAATTATAGTACACCATCAACTGGGGGTTTTACACTCCTGTAGATCTGGTTTAGCCCCAGCGATCATAATACTCCATCCCACGGGGCTAGTAGAGCGTAAGCTCACGTGAGCAGGGCCCTCTTTTCCTTCTGTACCAGTACGTGTTAGTGTGTGTTATGTTATTTTAACTTATCGTTTATTTTACCCAACTCCTTATTGTAACAGTGGTACAGAACCTGCTGGCGCTATATTAATATTTGTAATGTATCAGTTCGTCTTAGTCTTGTCAGACCCCTTGAATATATGTATTGTAAGAAGCGCTGCATAAATAAAAGATAATAATAATAATAATAATAATAATAATGTATTCTTCAAAATGTGTTTTACACTGCACATGTTTCTCCACAAGGGGGCAGGCTTGTGCACTCATGCCGTAAAAGTCTCCTTATTACATCTCTTTGTACAGCACAAAGTACCGGTATATGAGGCTTTCTCTTTCTAGTCTATAGACACACTAGATGCACAATATATTTGTGTCTGCGTATCTCCATAACGTGGCTGCGTTTCTCCATAATGTCTCTGCATATCTCCATAATATCTCTGCATATCTCCATATCTCCATAATGTCTCTGCGTATCTCCATAATGTCTCTGCGTATCTTCCTAAATCTCTGCTACTCATAATGTGTCTGCTATTCTCCATAATGTATCTGCGTAATCTCCGTAACGTGGCTGCGTATCTCCCTAATGTATCTGCGTATCTCCATAATGTAAATCCGCGTTGCTCCATAATATTCTGCGTATCTTCCATAATGTAATCTGCGTATCTCCATAATATCTCGCGTATCTCCATAATATTTCTTCACGTATCTCCTAACGTGCTGCGTATCTCATAGTCTCTGCGTTCTTCCAATAATGTATCTGCGTATCTCCATTAATATCTCCGCTGTAATCTCCATAATATCTCAAACGTATCTCCTAATCGTGGCTGCGTATCTCCATAATGTCTCTGCGTATCTCCATAATGTATCTGCGTATCTCCATAATATCTCC
>VKOC01000003.1:38295664-38342533 GCA_009364415.1 Spea multiplicata | reverse complement strand
GGTTAATTTCAGGGGCAGTTATGGTTGATGGGGTATAAGGGTTAATTTCATGCTGATGACTGAGGGTTAATTTAATTAATTTAATAAAGTTAACTGTAATATTTTCTGTAAGATTCGAATCATTTGAATCATTGAATCATTCGAGTCTTCGGATCATTCGAATCTTCGGATCATTCGAGTCTTCGGATCATTCGAGTCTTCGGATTCATTCGAATCTTCGGACATTCGAATCTTCGGATCATTCGAATCATTGAACGAGTCTCTGACTCTATGAGTCATCGTTGTGTGCACCCAAACTAGATATCACATAAGATGTTTTCTTACAGCTCAGGGATCTCTCCCTTGTGATGTCATGATTATATCACTAGAGGATGTCCCTCTGTCAGTAGAGTGCACAGTGCTTTCCTTTTAGAGAGATAAACTTCTGTTTCTCCCCTTTTGTATGCTGCTAGCTGCTGTGGCAGCATGTCGCAGCACCTGCAGTAGGGTGACCATTTTATTTCTATCATTCAGGGACACAATATGGTGAGGATGAGATTACACAGAGGTGTTTATTTTATATATATATATATATGGAAAACGATACCACATAAAGGGACAATTTAGTCTCCCAAGCAGCCCAACCAGTGAAGATTCGGCTCAATCCTACCATGCATTTTCGAAGGCAACGCCATAAAAATGTAAAGGAACCGCACAGCTATTATATGCATTAAAGTGCATGTGATGCCTGGAGTGTCCTTTTCAAGTACTTTGTCATATGCTGTCAAATAGATATGATGGATGGGATGTACCAAATTCTATTAAATTGTTGATTTTCTTGTTATGAATTGCAGATAGCAAATGGCCCCTGGGGACCTGAGCTTAAGCCTTTCAGTCACTGTAGTCAAAGGATTCAGCCAGATGGCATCCCATCATACCTGACAAATGTCTTGATTTCTCTAGAAAGTCTGTTTATTTAACTGATTTCTATTTAGCCTCTAAGACTATATTATAAAGGTCATATACAGTTAGGTACGGACACTGACACAAGTCAGTTAAATAATTAGTTAAATAATCTGGTCTTTCTGCTTTAATTTGAGGGTATTCACATCCAGATTGGAGTAATGGTTTAAAAATTACAGTTCTTTAATATGTAGCTCCTTCTTTTTCAAGGGACCAAAAGTAATTGGACGATTAACTGAAAAGCTGTTTCATGGAGAGGTGTGGGCTATTCCTTCATTATTTGGCAGGCAAAAGGTCTGGAGTTTTTTCGAGGTGTGGTGGAAAAAACATCCATGAGAGATAGCATGAACATTAAGATTGGTAAAAAAAAAGCCTGTTTAGTACATTCTGAGAAAAAAGGCCTGGACATCCACAGAAAACAACAGTGGTGGATGGTTGTAGCATCCTTTCCATGGTTTTCCAAAAAAAACCCTTCATAACATCCAGCCAAGTGAAGAACACTCTCCAGGAGGTAGGCATATCATTATCCAAGTCTACCATAAAGAGAAGACTTCACAAGAGCAAATACAGAGGGCTCTTCGCAAGGTTCAAACCATTCATAAACCTCAAGAATAGACTTTGCCTTATAACATCCAAAAAAGCCAGCTCAGTTCTGGAGCAGCATTCGTTGGACAGATGAGATGACAGATGAAACCAAGATCAATCTGTACCAGAATGATAGGAAGAAAGCTTGGAACAACTCATTATCCAAAGCATAGCACATCATTTGGAAAACATGGTGGATAAGTTGTGATGGCATGGGCATGCGTAGCTTCCAACGCCGGATGAATTCTGAAGTGTATAGGGATATATTGTCTGTTCACATTCAACCTAATTCAGCGAAGATGATCGGATGTCGCTTTACTTAACAGATGAATTCAAAACATACTGCAGAAGCAAGCCAGGGTTTTTTTTAAGGCAAATGGAATATTCTGCAGTGGCCGAGTCATGTCTTCCAGACTTAAAGCAGTCTAATTTGTCTAATAACATTTCAAGCCATGAAAATGGTTGCAATACCTGAACGTTTCACACATTATTTTTGTTCATCCCCTCGAGTTAAAGCCGGAAGTCTGCACTTTAATTGCGTCACGGTTGTTATGTTCCCATTGTGGTTGCGTACAGAGCCAGAATTCGGAACATTTTGTCAGTGTACAGATATTTTCGGATCTAACTGTACATGGGACAGCCATGGACCTGAAAATCCAGATAACCTCCATCTTCCTTTCACCTGTTTCCCTAGAGCTGCCATTCTTCATGGACCGGTTTGGCAAGACACCTGACGGTGAGCATCCTCAGGCTGTTAAGATAATTTGCAAACGTCAGATTATTTTTCTAAAGCAACAGTTTAAAATACAAAGTTCAGCGGAATTCCGCACGCACGGGTACATTATATCACCCCGGGTCACATTGTGGAAACCAAGTTTGAAACCAAATTTGATGTGGAATCTCCAGAGTAGAGCGTTGCTTCCCGGGGGCATTTTTATTTAGTCACACTTACTCTGCCCTTGTCCAGTGTCTTTAAAAGCCCCCTGCTCATTGACAGAACCCCAGGGAGGTAGAGTTCAAGGCGGTTAACCCTAGGAAGTTCCCTGGTATCTGTACTGTGTGCCGAATCAGCCCAAAAATTACCACAAAGGGGAGAAAGACCACTGATTACCCACAAATCACACTCTGAGAAAAGCTACCTTTAAGACAGGTGTAAGAAGGATGAATACTGTAAATACACATGGGGTTTCTTATACGCTTCACCCTAATCCCTGATATCATAATCCATTCGATGTGTGATAATGGCAATAATAATTATATAAAATTATATATAATACCACTGAGCAGATCCCGGCGTTCTGCAAGCCCATGATTAAATATTAGGTTGAGCAGGAAAATACTCCCTTACATATTATTTGTTCTGTTTTTCTTAAATTTTTATTGTGCAATTTTTTTTTCTAATCTTAGATTTCTAGTGGGGGAAAGATATGTTTTCATTTTTTTGTTTTATTATTATTTACTTTTTACAACTTTTTTACTTGGGATCCATTTGGGATTTTGTAGACATCTGATAAGAAAATGGTAACATCACTGGGGTCTGTATATTTATTTATTTATTTTTTTATTTAATCGTATTTATTTAATTTTCAATATACCATAACAAAACATAATATTACAATAACCAATACAAACACCAAAATACAATCGTAAACGTATATACAAAACAAAGACAAAAAAAAAAAAAAAAAAAAAAAAAAAAGAGAAGAAGCCGGGTAAGAGGCAAGCCCCCAATTTAGCTTTTACATATCACCTGAATCTTTTTAATCCAGTCCATACATATATCTGATTTTCTTTTTTGTGCTCTGCTTATCCAACTCATACCTTTTTCCATTTGGAGCTGGAACAATAGTTGTCTTTCTAATAATACCTTATTTATAGGTTTATAATCCTTCCATGATCGTGCAATTAAAATTTTTGTAGCCGCAAACACATGTATTATTAATACTTTTCTTTCCAAAGATAAGGTTGACGGAAATATATGGAGCAGAGCGGTCTTCATATTTTTTTGTATTCTTATATTATCTATTTTTTCCAATAATTCATATGCAGCATTCCATAGGGAAACTATTTCTTTACAGCACCACCAAATATGCTTATAGTCTCCTTTTTCCTTATTGCACCTCCAACAAATATCCGATGCACTTACATATATAATTCTCAATTTTGTGGGTGTTAAATACCAGCGATGTATGAGTTTAAAATAATTTTCCCTTAATGCTATAGAATGTATAATATCATACGTACACTTTATTGCATTGTTCCATTCTTGTTGTTGTATCTCTACTCCTAAATCTCTTGACCAACTTCCCAAAAAATTTTTGGGCTCAATTTCATCAGTAGTTCTAATCAAATCAAGGGTTTTAGCCATAGCTTTTTTTATACTGCCTTTATTAAATATATCTTCCAATTTCTTCTTAGTAGATTTATCACCCTTAAAACGTGCTTGACTCAGAAACGATTTAACTCTTAAGTATGTGAATATTTCTGAATTAGATAAATTGTATTCCAGAATTAATTGGTTAAAAGGTTTAATTTCTTCTTTATATAGAACATCTTCTATACCTGTAATTCCTGCATCTCTCCAATTTTTAAGGTTTATATTAGATATATTATTCTCTATATGGTCAAGATCCGCATTATCTAAAATCTTATCCTGAAGGTTAAGTTTTTTTTTTACGCGTTTCCATTCTCCCAAAATATCTTTAACTATATGATTTTTTGAATCCTTAGGATCGTGTTCCGTCGTTCTTTCAATATGCCAAATATATAGACATAAGTTGTCATTATTTGTCATCAATTTTTCTAACTTAACCCAGGGTTGGTCCCTGTTTTGAACTTGCATATTATATATATGAAATATAAGGCAGGCCTCATATATGCTTTCTACTCTAGGGTAGTTCAAACCCCCCTTATTCATTTTTTTTGTCAAATACTTTATTCCTAGTCTAAGTCGTTTCCCATTATTAATAAATTTATTAAAACTAGATTGAACCATATGTATCCAAACTCTTGGAATTTTCAGGGGTACATGTCTGAAGAAATATAACCATTTTGGGAGAATATATGCATTTATTACATTTATTCTCCCTATCCATGATAGCATCATATTTCTCCATTCTTTTAATGAATGATTAGTTTCGGATAGGAGAGTATAAAAGTTTTTTTCTACCATATCCTCAACTTTTGCTGTGATAGTTACTCCTAAGTATTTAAAATCTGATTCTTTCCATTTAAAATTATAATCTTGTTGGATCTGTATATTTATTTTATTGCATAGCTTATTATAATTTATTATTATTATTTTAATTCTTGCAAGTAGGGCGTAAAGAAGTTTTGTTGAATTTGGTGGTTATTGGTATTATCTTTCATCCTGTTTTGCTGGCGCAACAGGAGGAGGAATATATATTTATGGCACATAGTCACCTGACCAGTGGAAGATTACAGGTATTGTAAATCGGAGCAATCCTTGACATACTAGTCTTTCTCAATCTGTGCAGTGATCACAAGGCAGGACTGCTGATGATGATGACGTGGCCCTGACAATTTAATAGTGGTTGTCTGATGATGTTTCTGGCATATGTAATTCCACCATGTCCTGTCCTCAAAGCTATGTAGTAGGCATATGCCAACAGGTAGGCTTGGACTGGCCACCTGGCACTCTGGGCAGAAGCCCAGTGGGTCACTGTACAATAGAGCCGCATACTTAACCATGCTTGCCGTCCCAATGGCAGATCAGGTTCTGCACAGTGCGGCTGATAGGTAGGGCCACACACTTCAAGAGTATTAAAATGTAATGTGCGGCCAACGTACTCCATTTGGCAGCCACTGGCCTAAAAGTACCAGCGCTTTTTAGTCATCCCCAATCCCTCCCTGCAAATGAGGGAGTCCAGGTGAGTCCGGTGGGTAAGGAATGAAAAAGTGTTTGCTCGATTATAAGACGAGTCTGATTTTATATATATATATATTCATTAGCAAAAAAAAAAGAAAGACTGAATATTAATTCACATGTAAACAATTTTTTTCATATTTAATAAAAACTATGATTGAGAAAAATGCATTTCTTGTTTTTATTTCCTTTTATTTGCCAACCACCACCAGTTATGCACATCTGCCCCCCAGCTTGCCACTTCGTCCTCAGATATGCCTTATACCCCCCTATATGCCATCCCCCCCTAGACTTACCAATGCATCCGCAGACTTGCCCCCCCGTGCTCCAGACTCCCTGGTGTCTGGTGGAGGCAGCCGGTGAACGTCTGTGCTATGCGTGTAGCCAACCTCTGCTGCTTCCGCCACTTCCGCTGGGGCTGCTATGATGGAGGACCGGAAGGTCATGTCATGCCGGTGCTCCATCACAGAAGCCCCAGCGGAATTGCCAGGCAGCAGCAGAGGTTGTCTATCGCACATCGCGCAGAAGTTCACCGGCCGCCAGAGAGGAGGATCCAGGTCTCCTGCAGCGCTGCGGGGGATCTGGATCTTAGTCTTAACGTTAGATCTCTATTTGAAGTCGGATTATAAAACGAGAATTTACGGAACTGTGTGTCCCCATCTGTGCGTCTAGCACTAGGATTCCTAGATTGGAACCTTTGCACTTTATGAACTGTAGGCAGGACTGTTTTTAAAGGGACATTTTATTGTCCCCAACAGACCCATTAGAGAGGAACACATATGAAAGTACTCTATAATCACTTTAATATGCATTCTTTAAAAATGTAAAGGAAACCCTTATCTAAGCTAGAAGCTGCAGCCTTGCTTCGGTTTGACACGCTGACTGGGAGTAATTACATCACATCCCATATCTGCAGGGGACATAGCTGGGGTGGGGAAAGGGACAAATGCAAACGGGGGGATTCTGCACGGGACACCATGGACATTTATAGAGACCTCTATGCATTAAAGTGCGTATGATGATGGGATGACGCGCTCATGTTCTTGCAGTATGGGTGATAGAAGCAACAGGAATATTTTCTCCCACCTCGTGAATTTGATATTATAAACTAGCATGGTGGAGAAATCACAAACTAGAATATCCACTAAGAGTTGCAAGACGTTGGCATGTAAAGGCACGTTAGTTACGTAATTTCTGTGTGATTCCTCCGCAGTATAAAACCGATGTATGCCACAGATTTCTGGGCTTTCGTTACTAGCGATCGCCACCTTCTCTTCTTTTTCTCTTTTTTAACTTGTTTTTAACTGCTGCCGATAAAGAGAGTTTATACGGATCATTGTAAGAGTTGTGCACTTGGAGTATTTTTATGCATCACCCCAAATGTTGTCATTTTCTCCAGAACATGGGAATTCTGGTAGAAGAGATCTGTTTTTTTACATCATAGTTAAGTGAAGGCGGATCATGGGGTTTATTCACTAAACTGAGCGAGTCTTGATTTTTATTGCAATCGATTTGATTCACCGCGTATCATTCAGAGAGCAGAACATCTGAGGGCTCCGGTGCTGTGCTCCGTAGGGCATTGAATTGTAGCAGAGCAGGTTGGATCTGATGGCTCTGCACACCCCCTCGATGTGATTGGTCAGTTACGTGTGTGTGACGTGGGGGAGGTGTACACAGAAGCTGCCCCGAGACATCTGCCCCACACTACTCACCCAGAGAGCATACCTGTGTGCATCAGCATCACTTTCTACACCGCAGCCAAGACTTGACGAGACGCCGGCGACAGGACTCTACATTCTGGGACATTAACCCCGCTAATGATATCAGATCCAAGGACCTCACGCCCTGCTCAGCAGTCTGCAGAGAATCCCCCGTGCGCCCACAGGTACAGAATAACGATCATCGGACACAATGTATTTACCAGCCCATTCACAAAATACATTTACTTTACTGAGAGGGTGCACGTTTACATTCCTTCACTCTATTAGCATCTACCACTTATGCTGGGAGGCTGTTCCATTTATCTACGACCCTCTCAGTAAAGTAAAACTTCCTTACATTACCTTTCTGACCCACTAGTTTTAGATTATAAGAACTCGTACTAACTTTTCTCCTCCTATACTTTGTTAAAACCCTTCATGCATTTACATTATTTTTTTATCCTCTCTCCACAAAAGAAGAAACGTGAGGATTTCAGAGTAATTGTTTCCCCAGGGCAGGATTTCCATCTTTTATACCCAGGTCTAAAATGCTTTTAAGAAAAGCAAAGTAATATAATGATGAGCCACGGAGTTTAGTGGTGGGGTCTACATAAAGCCACATTAAATCTATACGATTCAGAGGTTAGTAGTCGGAAGTTAGTAATTCAGATCTTGATTTTCTTCCAGGGATAGATATTTATTTATCTCAAATGTTTCACACAATGGGTTACTTAACAATATTATCCCAAAAATCCATTTAAATCTGTGCAAAATTCCCTGTTTTTTTTTAGGAATATATATATTTTTTAATGTTTGGGTAGGTTTTTAATAGCGAGATCACCAGTGCCCTTAAATGCAATTTTGGAGAAGCGTATGATTTAACTTTTGACCATGCGCAGCCAATACTACAAACCACACAATTTGAATAAATATATAACAATTTGCCAGACTTATCCGAATCAGACCAGCTGAAACAATGCTCGTCGGCTTGATTCGGTTCTTACGCCCTTTTCCAGTCTGTTCACTAATCTCACAAAGCATTCCCTATATGTCTGGCAAATGACTGCATGCGCGATGTGCTGGCCGCTAGGTAAAGGGCCACCAGTTTTCACATGGATGCTATGTTCTTTCTATAGACGCCCGAAAGATGGAGGAGGGGGTCACCGATTTCATGGAGTTAACGGACTTCCAGTACGATGAGTGAGTAACGCATGCACTTTGATACACACCAGTGATAATACACAATGTAATTAATACACAGTTACACAGCGAGGGTCCTACAGGAGAACACACAATATAACAGGTCCCACGTTCACCGGTGCAGAATAAAGCTGTAATCGTCCTGACCAATGGGTCTCAAACAGCCCTAAATGACCTCAAATGTCCCAAGGTGTATAAAGATCCTCACGTGAACACAAATAATAGATTTACTAAGCTGGGGAGTGAAAATGCTGATGAATTACCCGGTAATCGAGCCTTCAGAGGATAACACAGGTCTTTTTACTCTCTTAATATTGTAAGCTTTGTAACGCTACCACCAGAATTCTAGATACCTAGAAATCTGAAGACAATGGCGTCTCTGACCATAAAACCTTAGCTGGGATCCCATTTCCTTTGATTTATTATTATTATTATTATTATATCATATATAACATATGTTCTACACCGGTTGTCAATGTTAATGCGTATGTTGTATTCGGGCATGTATACGTATTCGAGTATATCTGAGCCGCAAACCTTATATTGATGCTTTGAGAACAGTGAAAAACACACTGAAAACGAGAAAGGTTCATACATGAAAAAAGGCACACCATGACCACTTATGGCTGAAACCAAAACCTGGTGGTGACATCAGAATGTAGATCAGATTGGGGTTTGCAGGAAAGTTGAAGTTTTAAGTCATCGGTTTCATATATTATGAAATACCAACCCCTAGGAGCTTCTCCTACAGCTTGCCTTACAAAAACGAAAATGGTTATGACGAGTTCCTGTAATAGCTGCAAAAAGGACCAAAGAACCACACTAAATAGACAATTCTAAAAATGTGCCAAGAAAAAGAGTCCTGCGCTAAATATAAGTGAAATAGTGAGTGAAAAAATAATGATTTACTAATAATAAAATATACAAACGTATCCATCAAGATATAATAAGCAACATATAAATGATTACATCGATCAATAAATAATTGAATAAAAAAAACTCTTGCCTACTGCAGGTAGCTAACGTCCAAGAAATCACATAGATTTAAAGGTTCTGTTCCATCTACTCTGATGAATGTAACACTTTTTTTAACCAAAATGCAGCATTAAAAATATAATTTCTGGTACTAGTGACTACCAAACCCGAGAAATACCCACAAAAATTGCCTCTTTCGTAATTTTTTTTTAATCAGAAACACATCATTGTGACTGATAGGCTGTTATAAAAACGAACAAAGTGTGTTCAATTTTATTTAAATTTTTTACGCAAATAAACCTTCAAAGGAAAAAATAAAATTTACATATCTGCCAAGGTTTGTTTGCTCGATATACAGGAGAGGAATACTTTGTCTGAGTGGAACAGCACCTTTAACCACACACAATGCGGGGCCAAAGGCTCGCTGGGACTGGACCTTTATACTGAAACCTCAACTCCTGTTTTAGTAAAATTAACCCCTTAGGATCAGGCGGTAAAGAATCAGTCTGCGTCTACATCAGACGCAGAATCTGACTGTGCTAGCCCATAGGGCATGACTGGGGAGGAAAAACCGCCCCGGTACTTTAAGGCCAGTGGCTTCTTACGCTCTTGTAGCATGCGGTAGATTGTAGCTAGTCGGTGGCCACCCACCAGGCATTTGCCCAGTTTTGTAGGCGGCCAGTCCATGTCTGCCGACCTGGGTTTTTGCTGTCCTCATAGCTGCTATTATAGCTAGAGGAGCATGTTTATAGCTTGATTATAGTCTTTATAGTCATTTAATGACTTTCTTTTGGATAAATGTAGAATTTATTTGTAATTCATTAGCAACCCTGTAGGCAACTGCAGTATTTTTGGGGCAGTCACCCTAGAGATACTTTGGGGGATTTTTTTTTAATATAAAATGACTCCTGTTAGTAACAGACCCCGGAGACTGGCGACTACAGTCTATCGTGCCGCAGATAGCTGGGGGCTAAATAGTGGGGTTCGGTAGATTGCGTAACGCACCGTAGGGACTTCAGTGATATCGCTATGGAAATTTCCACTGCATTAACATGTTGGCGTTTTCCATATGTATGTCGTGAACATGTGATAAATGTGTATATTTTTGTAAAGTGAGTTTTGACATTTCTGATGATCCGCATCAATGGATAAACGCCTTTTTAACATTTTTCACACGTAGCTGTTACCGCCTCTTGTGCAAAAGCGCAGCCGAGGTCTGTGAATGACGTGTCCAGCCAACTAGTCTGAACTGCCTATGGTTGGTTTTTTAATGGCCAAGTGAACGTGGCTTCTAGATGGGAGATTGTCACTTAAGCTAAGCAGAGCGCCGTCTTCTGAAAACATATGCGTCTTAACACCGGTTTGGGCAAAATTCCAAGGGGTAAAAAGTCAATTTCAAGAATGTGTTTACTAACTGATGTGTGTTATGTAGCGCTATCAAAGGCTACATTCATTCACAAAGATACAGTCTTGTATAACCGCATCGACACACAAGAAAGCTTTATTTGACAGTGAAAACAGCAGCACATGCTCAAATACAAAATACACACACATACGTATATAAAAATAAATAAATAAATATATAATATATATATATATATACATATTAAATACACAATGACGTACACATCAATGCACAAACTGATTCATATTTTTCAAAGTGCATAGGAACAACTGGAATTTCAACCAGAAAATCCATTATATATGTGTGTGTCTGGTCAACGATTATACCTTTGGACCAACATAGGAAACAATGACATCACATTAGCTTATGAGGTCTCTTCTTCAGATGAGTTGTAGAAGCAATAAAAAGTATCAACGTTAAAGAAACGCTCTTCCGTCTTCTCTTAGAGCAATAAAACGATATCCATTTTTCTTATCATGTGTGTAACAAACCATCTAATATGTTTTAAGAAAGTCGTGGTTTCCTAGGTGCAGCTTGGACTTTGCTGAGGATGATTGGGGTTATAATTCAATAGCACCCAGGGGGCTTAACCTTGTCCTAGAGTGACCCACCACAAATCTCACTTCCATGTGCCTTGTACACAAGCACACGAACCCTGTAACTGTGTTCCCATTACAATGTTTGTCATTTCCCGGCATCACATGACGGAGTATATGATTGCGTAACTCTTGGGTGTGCAGCGGCCCTTGTGTCCTGCGTGTCCAGGTAGTCGCTCACCTGTGAGCAGATCCCCACGCTCCCTGGTGGCCCGTAATGGCAGAGGTCCTAAGTTCCAGTATCAGGCGGTCAGAACAGGTTGCGTGTGACCGATCACAGAATGTCACCCGGCAGCTTCTGTCCCCAGATAAGATCAGAACATGCAGACAGACTGTCCTAAAATACAATGTGTGGTTTTGTTCTGGAATCCCGTTTTAGCACCAGAAGCGTACCCATGCGCGAGTCTACATCTGTCAGCAAATGATTACCCAATTATTTACAACGCACCTGTGTTTTCCAACCATTCATTACAGATGCATCTGTAATTACTTCTTCTGCCCTTTTTATTTCATTACTATCTCGCCCCGTTCTACACCCTTCCTAAATACACCCCTTTCTTTCATTCCCTTATCATAATGCTTTGTGACTGCTGAAATATTATCACCTGTTTGCCGTACTACAGGGATTACGTATAATGAGCAATTATGGTACAAAGTGGTGCTGTTCCCATAGCAACCATCAGGATGTTCACACTGGTTGCCCATAGCTCTCCAGCATCTCTTTCTCTCCTGTAACCTTTCTTTGCTCTTTTATCATTTTCTCCTCCTTAAGGTCTGGCCACGTCTCAGCCCACTGGGACAAGCTGGATTTGTCTGGGTAATGGGACACACAGGGACCTTTACACATATATGTAGAAATACCATAAAGAACATTGTGTTCTGAATACAAACGCACGTTACATGTGAGAAGGGAGTCTGACATGGAACATGTTTCTAAGCATGAAAGTAGATTACAAAACCTCCATCATGGTGTTTATTCCTCAATGCCAAACTTGCACAAATAGACCAAGGATGTGATAAATATAGGGCAAAAAAAAAACAACACCCATGGCTAAACCTGATCATTAACCCTGGGAGATGTCAACAACTCCCAACAGCTCCTCTGAGAAGCTCAGCTTGGGGACAATTTCCACCATGACACTAAAGACCCAACTTGCCATACTTAAGATGTATATGAGAATCACAGTAGCCCCCCCCGTGTAAGACTCCTTTTGTCCCATAGCTTATCTTCTCATCCTATGGCAAGATAATCTTACAAAATAAACAAAATAGCTCACACACAATTTTATTGGATGTGTCCACCATTGGGGATCCAAGGTGTGATCGTCCTCTACTTTCATAAAAACCCATCAGCGTCTACATAGCGTGTAAGAGTGGCTCGGTAAAGTGGGCTGTTTACCGAAGCCAAATGTCGGGCAGGATTATGCAGGAGAACAGTTTGTTCCAAAACCTTAATTGCTGTGTTCACTTTGCTGTAACCATCTAATTGAGACGCCCAGAAGGCGATGGCTGGGGTGGCCAAAAGGTTGCAGGTAACAATAAAAAAAATAAGAATAATGGAGTTGTTTATGAAAGATATAAGTAAAAAAAAACTATGAATAAACTCACAAGCCTACAATAAGCAGAGCCTGTAGGAATCTTAATTGATTACCAACTCTTCAGCCTCTGGAGAAAGATTAAGGACACTCATAGTGTAAAACTAGACTATAAAGTGTAATCATAAAAGTTTCCGTAGAGAAAACTATTTCCAATGGGGGGAAAAAACACACGTGGGGGGTTCCTGCTGCTGTGAGATTCTGTGATATTCCTTCCATTGGATGCAAAAGTGCTAAACATGGAGAAGCTGACAGTCAATGCATACTTTGTATAACATTTGTATAACATTATCACCACTGGCAGGCGAAGTGAATAACACCGATAATATTGTTATCGTGGCACCTGTCAGTGGGCAAGCGTAAGCATCTGAACGACTTTGACAAGGGCCAAATTGCGATGGCTAGACCACTGGGTCAGAGCATCTCCAAACCTGCAACTCTTGTCAAATCTAACAGAGGAGCTTCTGTAGCTCAAATAACTGATAATAATGATGGTTCTGACAGAAAGGAGTCAGAACACACAGAGCATCGCAGTTTGTTGCGTATGGGGCTGCGCAGAGCAGTCAGGGTGCCCATGCTGACCCCTGTCCACTGCAAAAGTGTCTAGAAATGGACCATGGGCATAAGAGCTGGACCACGGAGCGATGGAAGAAGGTGTCTGGTTTGATGAATCACGTTTTCTTTTACATCACATGGATGGCCGGGTGCGTCACTTACCTGGAGAACACACGGCACCAGGACGCATCCATGGAGGTCCCAACTTACAGGACTTAAAGGATCTGCTGCTAACGTCTTGGTGTCGGATCCCACAGCATACCTTCAGAGGTCTAGTGGAGTCCATGCCTCGACCGGTCAGGGCTTTTTTGGCAACAAAAGGGGGACCTACACAATATTCGACAGGTGGTAATGGTGTTATGGCTGATCAGTGTATATACGGTATATATTTAACCCCCGGCCAATGTAAGTTTATAATCCTGGGTCTAGTAAGCAGTTAGATCTGCACTTTGTATTAATTGATTTATTTAGTTCCACGGGTCAATGTATCTGCTTTCTAGAATGAAGTTGGTATATGGCTGAGGACTTGAAGGAAGGACTCTGGCGTTTTCTTTTAGTCTGGAGAAAATGATCACTATATGGGAGCTCTTGTCTGGAGGATCAAAGGCTTATTTATTTATGGGTTAAGCAGCACCGTGGCTTCCCAAACAAGGGTGAGAGACGCTTGTTAACTTGGTGCGGTTGTTAATCATTGCAGGATTTATTTTATGGGTAACTAAAGGTTAATACAATGTGAGAATATAAACATGCATGGGTTAGGCTATCCCGCATGTAAGAAAAGACCATTGATAAGGTCTGAGTCTTTACAGCAGGATAAATATAGGTAGACTATATGGGCTGAATTGGTCTTATTTGCTGCCAAATTCTATAATGCTCTGTTTCTAAATATGCCGCTGCTATTAGTAATACCCCAACTAAAGTCTTTTTAGATTGTGTGCCCCAAAAACCTTAGGCTGCCCCCTTGTCTTTCACCTGGTATGTCTCTATTCTGCCTGTCTCCATACCCTTCTGATTTCAAAGGGTTAACCTTGGTGCCCTCTTGGTTAGCTTATTTGCAATTGTTAAAACAAAGTGTGAAAGGTCTGTATTATTTATGCAATCGCATACTCACTAACATTTCCTTCCTGGATTCCGGGGCCACACACACTAGGCCTGACCCTGCAGCATCGAGCTCGAGGTGGGCTACAAGGTACGGATCCTGGGTAGTTTGGAGCTCATTTACAAGTGTGTAGGCTGTGTGTGTCTTAGACATACTCGGTTAAAACGCAATGCTGCTCGCATTTGATGGGACAGGACCCAAGAAAATGGCACTGTCCTGGGAAATGCGAGACTGTTGGCAGTTATGCAATCGCCTTATCCGACCAATTATGTGGTAGCCCTATAAATTCCTAGGCCTCACTTGGAAACGTAGCTGCAGTGGCCACATCCCCATCCAAGCTGTCCTCTCCTACTGTCTCACATCCCCCTCAATCACCGACTAGATTGTAAGCTCACAAGAGCAGCACCCCTTCTCCCTTTGTACCAGTTTGTTAGCGTGTGTGTGTGTGTGTGTGTGTGACCTTACATTATCCCACTGATTGTAACAGAGCTACGGAATCTTCTGGTGCTTTATAAATAAATGTAATGTACTATAGAGTGTAACCTCTTTACTTAATGTATCTGTTTGTGTTATATACATACCGATACATTAAAGTCTGCCAGTTATAGTTTAGCCAGAGCCTTTGGCTGTATGGTCTGTAACAAGCGCTGCATATATATAAACATATAATAATAAAATGTATCGTATTGTAAAGTGTATATCGAGATGGATAGTTGTAACACTGAAAGGGGCCTGCAGGTGGCGCTCAAGACTTTACCTCCCGGTTTAATGTGCCTCCCCCTCCCATTGAGGGCACACAAGAAGCACACACCTCCTTGCTGGAAATCAGGAGTCGCAACCTGCACCCATCATTGCTGTATACACATTCGCATAGACCCAGGCATATCCACGCTACACACTGCCAGCCGTACGATGACACCTAGAAGCAGCTGCAGCATGAGATAGAATATCACGCTCAGATACTCAGCCATACCACGTGATTCGCACCGTCACGAACAGAATACATAATGTACACTCATACCCACAGCCATAGCATTGCAACACAGATTGCATAATTTACAGCCAGGCATTTATGAGTATCAGCACACACTTAGATACGTGTCGCCGAGGACGCCTCTGCATTGAAACACACATACATGAACCTACACATATGCACACAGATTGATACACTTATAATCATACATAGAAAACATGGCCAGGTATCCTCAAACGGACATATAGATAAATACAGACACAGCCGTACAGTCGCATAGTGCGACGTGTCGAGGGACACACAGACAGGCATTTCCTCGTGTATTCATTGGCGTGCATAGAAACACGCACACTTTACCTTGTGGCCTTCGTTTTCAGATGTGAAGAGAAGATGCATGGGTGACGTCACCATGGCTGCCATGTATGGGACAAGGCCTATCTGGGGCTGGGGTATAGTGTCGCTTGGTTGCGTGGTTGTCGTTGATGGAATGGGGTGGCTGTAGGTTGTGTATGGCTCTGCTCCAACTGTTTAGTTGATTGGGATGTTGTATTTTAATGACCGTGGCTTGGTCCATCGTAATGGGGTGCAGGCTCATTGTTGGGTTCTTTTTATTGTTGCCATGTAACGATTGCCTCTTTTTGGTGGGTCAAAAGGAATTCTCGTTGTATGTTTAGATGGCCTCATGGGTTGTGTCTTTCCACCAGTGCTATTGTTTTTTTCCAGGTGGAGGACATTTGTTTGGGTGTTTTGTTGGGTGGTCTCGGCACACCCATGGCTGGGGAAATCAGTCCTATGCTTGGATGAGCCCGTAAAATGATTGGGGAGACCATTCTTGATGGCCGACTGGACTAGTTGTGTTCTGATCTCATTTAGAAGTCTTGGTGGGTTCTTGGCGGTATTAAGCAGATGATAGCACAATTGAGTTTATGTCAGCGAGGAAATGACAGCTTGGTCCAAATGTTCTTAAAGACCAGCAGGCAGACTAGTAGGTATAAAAGGGTAATCTTAAAAAGGTGATCTTCTTGCCATGGCAAACGATGGAAGGTACCTGTTTGTTGAACCATTCCTTTGGTTGTTATGGTATGACATTTGGGCGTTATCCTCGATGAGTAGATGTCACCTTAGTAAACCGAGCCCTAGAGATAGAGGGTTTCCTTTCCCTTCCAATGAGAACGGTTCCAGCTCAAAAAATGTCTATTTTATTATTATTATTATTATTGTTAATGTTATGTTATCAGTGCAAACTAAAATAACATTTTTAATGACCATATACTAAACTGATGTCATTTGTCTGTTAATTGCCCCAAACATGATTCCTTGTTGTGTCTTGATGAGCAAGAACTTCACAGTCTTGCATTTTAACCATTTTTTCTCCTGGCACATTTAAGCCGTAGCGTGCCATTGGATGAAACTGATCCTTTGCGGGTTTGCATTTGGAGAGGTGGGCCTGGAACATACCCCGTAACATTCATGGTTGCTAGGAGGTAGTTTAGGAACATATTCTGTTGCTGTGGTGACAAAGAAGGGTCTTAAGCTACAAGCTGAAATTTTCTCTGTGTGTGATATATATATATTTATATACAGTATATAATGGCATGTAAATGTGTATGCACTGGGCGCGTGTCTGTATCCTATTTCTAAGGCATGTATGTTACACGCATTTTGGTTTCTGTTTAATATGACGTTTCCTCACTCGTTCTATGCCGTTGCTGCTGAACTTTGTTTTCTGATCATATGACTTTCTAAGTCTGCTGCATTCTTAGGGCGAACAGCAGCTCATTAAATATTAACGGGATATCTGACACTTTGTTCTGGGAAACAGGCCTAATGTGGGAAATTGAATATGATGTGTCCATAGCTGATATGTTAAAGCAGACTCGGGGTTTGCCCCTGAATCTCGAGGTGTCACGATAACGTTTTGAGGGTCACACAATCTGGGGATGACTCTTTCATGTGCTACTCTGATTTTATGATGTCTCTACATCCTAGCTGGTGCTTTACTCACAGACATCCCACTCTGAAATCCCTGCTTGAATACAGGTGACTTAATTCAGATGATCTTTCCTTCCTGACGAGTCATGGTTTTCAAAACTGTTTATAGAACTATTTTGATTTCATGATTGTGATTGTGTGTGATTGCATAGAAGTAATAGGTCAGGCTCCATGCTCTTAACCTTATTAACATAGTGATGCTGTACACGATTTATATTTTTTTCCGTAAAAATGACAGGTGGCATGATGCTCTATGGTATATGTGAAGTCAGTCTAGCGGTATATATATATATATATATATATATCGTGATCTCTGCATCACTGGAGAGGAGCTCTGAGATCTGGCATCATCTCCCAGAATTCAGCTCCTCTCAGTGATTCAGAAGACCGAGTCTGAGGGTGAGTGGGCTCCACTTTACCCTTCATAAGGACAAACCCTGAGGGCAGCCCTGGATATGTGCGTGTGTGCTTATTATAAAGCTAGGACAATACACTATACACTATAGACTAAAACTAGATAGTTAGAAGCGTAGATACCGTCATTGTGATTTAGACTGAAAGTAGGTATTGCTCCTCTGAGAGGGCAGTGGATAAAGAGGACATTTAAACACACATGACGTAGGAGTAAGACTATCCTGAATATAAGACAAGCTCAAGGACCAAATAAGGTTTGGGGGTCTTAAAACAGAAAATAAAAACAAGCACACTTGATGTGTAATGATATTGTCTAGGAGTCATACCCAACATCTTAGGAGTCCTTCAGGAGTAGGAGGACGTTCACCTGCTTGGTTCCCAGGAACCAAGGACTGCAAATCATAAAAACATCAGAGCCAAAAGAGTCATATACAGGGTTGGAAATGAAAGAATAGTCAGGTCCGAGCAGAGGTCGGACGCTGGGTTAAATATCAGACAATAATCAGAACAGTTAGATCAGGGGCAAGGCAACAAAGAGAGGCTTGGTGAATTGCTATGATGGCAAATAAAGACCATTTGGCCCATCTTGTCTGCCTATTTTTCCTGATAAAAGGGCTAACATCCAAATGAAGTATTGGCTAATATTTTATGTCAGGAAAAAAACATTTGTGTGGCTGCTACTAAAGAGTCCTGGATCTGAAACTCGAGCTCCATCAGATCTTATGTTAGTCCAGTCCTACCCATCTCCCTCTAGATTGTAAGCTCCTTTGAGCAGGGCATTCCTTGCCTTTTCTTTCTATGTCCGAATTGTCATGTGATGCACTGCCTGTTATGTCGATGTTCAAAGCTTCAAAGTATGGCAGCACCCTAAAAATCAATATATAATAATAATATAGTCCCAGAGATGCAGAATCAGAATACCATGGTGTTCTCGTCTGTTTGCATTGAGCTACAGCTGTGTCCCTCTCGTCATTATTTCATTTTCCTCTAGTTGCCTCCACTTGTCATGCCCTCCTCACTTTCCTCTCCATATCTCTTCTTGTTCTCTCCTCATTTCACATCCCATGCACATTTGCACCTACTCTTCCTCTTCGTCTCTCCGTTCATCAGATCACAGCTTCTGGACACTGATATGGATTATGAGCGCCCCAATGTTGAGACCATAAAATGCGTAGTGGTTGGAGACAACGCAGTGGGGAAAACACGTTTGATCTGCGCACGGGCATGCAATGCCACCCTGACCCAGTACCAGCTCCTTGCCACCCACGTCCCAACTGTCTGGGCTATAGATCAGTACAGAGTATGTCAAGAGGTGAGTGCTGATCTGCACATAAATTGAGATTATATGTCTGTCTGTGCATATGTACTTATTCCCATTACAAAATACAAAGGCTTATGGGCATTATCTTTGTTAATATTTTTAATTTCCTTATTGGTTACTGAGTTGATAAGACTTTTTTTAAATCCTGCTCCAGGTGTTAGAGAGATCCCGTGATGTGGTTGATGATGTCAGCGTCTCGCTGCGACTTTGGGACACATTTGGCGACCATCATAAAGACAGAAGATTTGCTTATGGAAGGTGGGTGAGAGAGTAGTGACTTTTTAATTTTCCCACCCACAATGGAATTACAGGGACACGAAGGGCTGTAGGATAGTAACAACCAAAAAAGTGCAATAAACACCTGGTATGTGATTTTAAAGTGTAAAATGCTTTATGATGGAAGGCAGCGCCTACTGACAAGTAAGCGTTTAATCTTATTCCTACAGGAGTCTGTTTTTCACACAGTTAGGGCAGACTATTCACGATAAAGACTGTAACATTGAAAGATGAAGATGATGGAAAGTGTACATCGCAGGTACCCGAAAAATCAGCAACTGGGCTTAGCCCCTTCCGCAATACAGTTTGTCATTTACTGTCCCTTTAATGGTTATTTTGTTTCTTCTGAGTATAGGTAGGTTATGCAGCAATCTGCCCATGCTGTCTAGAATACATACTTCTTATACAATGAATGGAAAGAGCACTGTTTGCTTCCTTCTCCTTCTTGTGTCTCCCTTGCTTCGCTAAAATCTTCTGTGCTGTCCCCATTCCAGGTCAGATGTGGTGGTTCTTTGCTTTTCCATTGCCAACCCCAACTCCCTCCAGCATGTCCAGACTATGTGGTACCCAGAGATCAAGCATTTCTGCCCTCGAGCCCCAGTCATACTGGTTGGATGTCAGCTGGACCTACGCTATGCCGATTTGGAAGCTGTGAATCGTGCTAGGCGTCCACTTGCCAGGTTCTCTCTCCTTGTTTTTGAATGCAATTTTGTTAATATTTTTTATATATTTTGTAGTTTAGTTTAATAATATAGATAATGTATTAGTCTATTGCATTACTTTGCTCTTTTACCAGATGAACTAATCTCCCTACATACCAAAAACATATTATGCCATTGCTACCTTAAAACAACATTATAAGCTTTTTTAATATCAAATATCTAATAGATTCAATTAGGATTAATGGGAAACATTTAATTGTCACCATACTATGATCTAACAGATAGTTGTCCTTGATTCCAGGCCAATTCGCCCCCAGGAGATCCTGCCACCAGAAAAAGGGCGTGAGGTAGCCAAGGAACTTGGCATCCCATACTATGAGACCAGTGTGGTGGCTCAGTGTGGCATCAAGGAAGTCTTTGATAATGCCATCCGTTCAGCGCTCATATCTCGCCGCCACCTCCAGTTTTGGAAATCACATCTACGTAGTGTGCGTAGACCTCTCCCACAGGCTCCCTTCTTGCCCCCTCGACCTCCACCTCCTGTTATTATTGTGCCTGACCCGCCGGCCCAGAGTGAGGACCATGCTGCCCGACTCTTGGAAGAGGCATCCTGTGCTGATGTGGTACTAGTAGTTCAAGAGAGGATCCGGATTTATGCCCATCGCATCTACCTCTCCACTGCCTCCTCCAAGTTCTGTGACCTATTCCTTATGGAGGATGGGGACCTCCCTGTCCAAATCAGGGACCCCCTGCTGCGAGCCTCCAGCTTCGATGCTTGTGAGGGCCCAGGGGAAACAGAGAGTGGAGGCATGCGAACGTCAGCCAGTGATGGGACTTTGGGGAGAGAGGGTAGTCGAGACCTCTCTGGGTGGAGCAGGGCCTTTGAAAGCATCCGCAGTGGAGTAATGGAAGAACCCCCAGGATACAGGGCTCGAAGGGTGGCAGTGGTAAAGATGGACAGTTCAGTGAGGCCTGGGCCATTCAGGGCAGTGTTGAAGTATCTGTACACTGGGCATTTGGATGAGAGGGAGCCTGAGCTCATGGAGGTGGCCCACATTGCAGAACTTTTGGAGGTTTTTGATCTACGTATGATGGTGGCTAACATCTTGAACCGAGAGGCCTTCATGAACCAAGAGATCACCAGAGCGTTTCATGTCAGAAGGAGCAACCGCATTAAGGAGTGTCTGGCAAAGGGCACATTTTCTGGTGAGGACCAATGACATAGGGCCATACCAATATACAGGAAAGGGAGGGGTAATGTATTCTGAAATGTGTGAAATTCCCCACTCACCACTCTTTCTCTTCTCTCCATTAGATGTCACCTTTGTGCTGGATGATGGAAGTATAAATGCTCACAAACCTCTCCTTATTTCCGGCTGTGATTGGATGGCAGCTATGTTTGGGGGCCCTTTCCTGGAGAGCAGTACAAGTGAGGTAAGGGTTAGAGCCATAAATTGTAGAGGATAACTAAAATATTGAAATGCCAGAACAGGAAAGTATCCATGGATGGGTCCAAGAGAAGATGGAGTCTTTGGTCTTTGACCTTTTATTGGGCCAACATAGAAGGTCTCTTCTTCAGATGAAAAGATAGATCCCTATAAATAACATATTCATATGAAAGGAAACACGAGTCAGGAAGGCAGATTGATTCAAAACGCACAGGACAGACAAAGCGATACTACGAAGGAAATGATGTTGAAGGGGTCAGCTTGGTGGCTGAAATATCACTGCAAATGTGTCCCTGCAGAGGGTAGTATGCCAACCCTGCATCAGTAGTTCGATTAATATCAGTTATATTAAAAGAGATGCAGCCGCAATTCATGAAGTCGTGAGATTCTAAGCATGTGCTAACTATATTCATTCATTTTTCTGCTCTACTCTGATTACCCTTCTGAATATGCCCCGACAGGTGGTGGTACCATACACCTCTAGAAGCAGCATGCGTGCCGTGCTGGAGTACCTGTACACCGGGCAGTTCAGTGCCAGGCCAGACCTTGAACCGCTGGACCTCATCATACTGGCAAACAGGCTTTGTCTGCCACACCTTGTGGCCCTAACAGGTAAAACGAGTTCTTTTATCACCCTGAGGAAGAGATAGTGTAAAGTTAACGCTAGCAAGAAAATGATGTGGAGCAACCAAGTATAGAAATCTGGTGGCCTGGGTTGTAACAGAAATAACTTTTTTTGTTCTTTCAGAAAACTTTTTGAGAAATATTCTAACCCGATGACAACATTTTGTAGGGTTGAAATATTTTTGTATTTTAGGCTGTTTTTTTCTAAATAACCGTATGTGGCCTCAGATGAAATATACCGTATATTGCTTAATTTTGAATGTTTTTTCTATTTGAGGGTTTCACAACCAAGTCCTCATCTGCTCCAACTCCCCACTTAGTTGATACTTTGATTTTTTGTTAATGTGATCTCCTTCCTTCTTCCTTTTATTAATGAGAGTCCTTCACATGTCCCATCACAATGGCGTGCGCCTTATCTGCTATAGTGGGAGTAGCTGATATAAACCCGCGCTTTACGTCTAGGGTCCCTGGCAATATGGTCTACCCTGTTGCATGCCACATCAATACAAGGCAATTAATATGCCCCCTGCTGTAATTAATGATTGAGGGTACAATGTTTGCTTTATGACTCTTGGTGTTTAGAGTTAAAATAATTTTTTTCCCTGTTAAGAAAAAGTTATTCAGCTCTGATCTGGACCCAATATACATATATGATACAAATAATTGTTTATAGGAGTGCCACCTGAGTCTTTGATGTTTAAAAGCCCTTCAGAAGCCAAGTGATAAAATTAACTCCTACGTTAAGCAGTCACATGATAAACTCATCTACTTTGTCTGCTCATCCAGCCGCTCGATTATTAAGATTATTTCCCACCTATTGATAATTGTCATTGTGTGGCTATTGTGTTAGGAAGTAATAAGTTGACGCAGTGTGGATGTAGCGTATAATGTGTGATTACGATGTTACAGAACAGCACACCGTCTCCGTCATGCTGGACGCCTCGCTGAATAACAAAGACATAGACGGGGAGGCCCTCATGTTGCTGGAGGCTGCACAGGTATCTCAACCTTTGGACTTTACCTTGTTATTGCCCTTATACATAACCCCGGTTATCAGGACTGGCTCCCCATTATTCAATTCTCTCTCATGGATTAGCGTCCGTGCCCTGGTATCAGATTTCAAATGCTAATTCATGAATTAGGATATTGGATATTGTGTTTGACCATTCTTTGCTGCTGGAGCTCTCTTGACGCTCTTTAAATGTTCATGGTGTCCCTCTTTGCATTGGGGTAGTCTGCATAATTTTAAAATCAGAATTACATTTCTAAGTTTAGATTTCCTTTTTGATCGGCCGCAGATCCACGTTGGTTTTCTTCCGGTGTTGTGCCTGCGTTTCCTTGTGAAAGCAAGGAAACGCAGTGCTTTCCCTTGGAGAGGATGCATCTGGCCGAGAACTATGGAAGGCCATTGTGCCCTATCTCCGACTTATAACAGTTAAATGGGCCGTCCAGCCATCACTTGCACGTCCGTATATATGAAAGCTGAGCGTCCCTTTCATATTATACCCCTTTGCAAGTGCACAGAAAGATTGATCAAGTACCCTCCACTGTATTTGCCCTCTTTCTTGGCTCTCCGCTTCATTGCTTGAAGATGTGTTTGGAGTAAGAGCCGAGTGTCCCTTTAAGAAATCAAAAAGGCTCTATTTTAATTGTTTGTGGTTTTATATTTTTCCCACTTTATTACGTCCTCATTTGTGACCCCTGTATTAGCTCTATTAGTCTATTCATATTTTCATCGATGATTTTGAAGCACCGGTGGCATTTAACCAGGCTGAAAAGCCACTGCTAGGAGCCAAAAGCACACCGCTTGTTATTTATGAAAGTGGGATTTGGTAACCTATTTTGTAATATGTAAAAACTAAAGGTTCAGAAGTTTTAGTTCCAGCCCCAATCTCACCCATTCTGAACATAAGACACGGCTCAGGATCAGGTGAAGCCTGAGATCTTGTAGCAAGTATGAAAATGGTGGATGGGCCAAATGGCTCTTCTTTCCTGATAACACCTATCTTACTCTGTGTTTGTGTTGCTGCAGTGTACAAAGCCGGTAAGCAGTTACAAAAATGTTTTATTAGTTGGAAGATCAGTCTAGGAAGTTTGCCAGCTCCGTGAGGGATGTTATTGTTATTGTTAGCTCCTGTATGGAGATGCCTGAAAGAAGCAGGACACCACAACAGGAGAATACAGAGTTTCTAACACTGCCACTCGTTCATGGAAATGACTCGGAAACCGCCATATCCTCTGTCGTTAGATCATCTATAACTGATTGAATCCTGCTGGTTTAAAGGTGTGGCTATTATGTGACCAGCTCAGCAATTAATATGCTTCTGTGTCTTCTAGTTTCATGGTGCCCATCAGCTGGCAGCATGGTGTATGCATCATATCTCCACCAACTACAATCGTGCTTGCAGGAAATTTCCCCGGGACATCAAAACCGTGTCTCCAGGTTAGTGCTATCATCTATGACCAGCCTCCATAACAAACCTGAACTTCTCATACGTGATTTATAGTTTTGGCCACCCATAATATGGCATCTGTGAATGCTGTTCTTAAGTAAGGATGTCTTAATCTCTCTAAGCCATACTCTGTAACACCTTGTATTAACATTTATAGTGCATAAATGTACAGGTCTGATTCCAACTGACATACGAAAGCAACACACGTGTTGGCATGTATCATTATTTGCTCCATACATCTACTTATATGTACCCTTTGGTGTTTTGCACAGAGATCCAGCAAGCACTGGAGGCCCAGCGGTGGCCTCCTGTCTGGTACTTGAAGGAAGAGGATCACTTCCAAAGAGCACAGAGAGAGCGAGAAAAAGAGGCCGCCCTGCACCACAAGAGGCAGCCCAAGAGGCGATGGCTGTTCTGGAACAGTTCTGGCGCAGGTTCTCCAGCCTCACCTACTGCTCCCTCGTCTGCCGTTGGCTGAGAACCCGTTCCCTGTTGTGTAAAATGCTCCCCCCAACAGCTATCACTGCATCCCCTGATTACGGAAGGGTCGGCTTTGTGTCTTGAGTGTGTGATTGTATGAATCCAGGCTGCATTAACTACTGCAGATCTGATCTCCAAGAAGAAGCCTTTTTTGCCACGATAAACAGGTGCTTTTGTCCAAAGAAAGTTTATCGGTCTCAAGGAGGCCACCCTGCCTCTGGATGCTTATGAAATCTAAAATAGAGGAGCACTTCTTATTCAAATATTAGACACCAATCTTTAAACTGGACACCTGTATGAAAACTGCCATTTTTCTATGAGTAAATCACTACTATAACGTTACAGACCTGGGCAGCCTTCCTTGAAAAAGCACATAATGCTTTGCAGGACGCTTCATAGATTTCACAATGACCAGGACCATTGGGCCCAGTAAGCCTGATCCGCCACGTAGCTTTTGATAAGTCAGGAATAAAATAATTCATATTTTCAGAAAAGGAAATAATGAAAAGTGCTCCCTTTTCTGAAAAAACTCTTTAGATAAACTGCATTTGGAGGACTGGCTGAAGAGACAATCCTTCTGCTTCCAGGTTGGTTTAAGAGCAGTGGGCGGCCATGACATTACCATCTCTGGGGAGAAGGTCCCAAAACTCTTTATTTAAATACTTCTGTTTAGAAATAAGGAAGATATATGTGCTTTCGTTCTTGATCTTAACCCTGGCAGATATCTTAATATTAAATGCATACCCTTAAGAAGGACTGAATTGGGAAAAGTTATAAAAAGTTATGTAAAGATTGCAAGAGTTTTTGTACAGAATCGCAAGGAACTTCTTGGTGTTCCAATACAGTTTATGCCATAAAATATATGTTTATGTGTTTAAGAAAATGGTAATGTAGCAAAATAATTTTATGCTTTACTATTTGAAATAAATTAAATATTATATTCCAGTAGATAACGACCAAAAAAATCAATGTGTGAAATAAGAGGCCAGTCTATTTTCCAAAGTAAATGTATCTCTGGTAACCAGTTCTCCCGTAGACATTAGTCTACATGTATGTGTCTGTAGCCGTGACTGCATCATCATTCTGTGTGTATGTATATATATATATATATATATAATGTATATGGCTGTGACTGCATACCTCCCAAGTATCCTGTTCACGAATGATACAGTATCTCTTCTTTCATATCTTAATTCCTGTGTTCACTTTCCTCCCCCAAAGCCCTTCTATTTTAGAAGCTCAGAACGTTTGATATGAGCGTATGTTATGTCACAATAATATGTATAGAAACAGCCGAAAGAGTGCTTAGGAATGAAATAAAATGCATTATTTTTGGTCTAAATATGTCAACTACAGAATAACCTGTCGTGATTGTAAAGTCTCTCCAAAGCCTCACCTCCAGGCACTGGCACTCCTCTAACTCGTAGGCTATAGGAGACTTTGGGCATTTAAAATCTGGTGTACTGGTGGCTGTGAGCGTCATCAGTCCGTATGCTTCACCTTTATCTTTATGATTTAAAATGTGCACAGCCCGCATTATTGAGGAGGGAGAGGTATACAACGTGACCTGTTTATGGAAAGTCCCCATTCCCCATAGGGTGCATGAATAAGCTGCCTAGAGAATGGTAGTCACATTCAGTTCTAGCCGTGCCCTACCCACTCTGTGTCCTGCCTATCGTGTATTCCTAGGTTGCCCTTAGTAGCCAAACCCTTTTGTAGAATAGTGTAGGTACTGAAATGATTTTGTGCAATGTTCTTAAATGGAGTGTTAGTGTGTGTGCTGTTAGTGTGTGTGTGGTGTGTGTGTGTGTGTGTGTGTGAAACTCCCCGGTTCAGTGCCTGTTACCAATAACCCCCTGTGCCTCTTTCTGAACATGCGTGTTTCTATAAATACACCTCCTTAGACGGTAAGTGTACTATTGAAGAATATAACTTGGCTGTATTTACCAATAGATTCTTTGGATGCGGCTTTGGGGGGGGGGGGTCTATACAAGGTTCTCATTGTATATTTTGCTTTGAAGGACTGAATTTTCTGTTTACAGAAAAATAATTTTCCTTTTTATAATAAAAACCTAAAATAATGATTCTGAGTTATTTTTCTGATGGTCTGGCGTATGTATCATTTGTGCAAAAAGTGGCCCAATTGGGTACATTTACTGGACGGCCCAAAATGGTGACAAACCAGACATATGGTTTTTGTTCAGTATGATGGCTCTACAATAATAAAAAAAATGTGGAGTTCACCTAGCATTACCCAGGGGCAGATTACCAATGCACCAAAAAAAGGACATTTGCCCCAAGCACCATCTGCCATAAGTGTAAATGTAAGAGAACTAGTTGATGTTGGGAAGGCTGAGAGTTATGTTAAAGAATAACTACTCAAATTCCTTAAGTTTTCTCTTTTTTCCACCCCACCATTTCGAAAGCTGCCTGAATCAATAAATCAGCGATAGGCGACACTGGGAGACGTCGCTCACACAATAAACAAGTAACAAAGTCGTGATTGCCACACCTAAACTTAAATACCGTGCGTCTTAAATCTGAATGACCTTTACCCATTCCGTTTTTCTTCTGTAACAAAAAACATTTAATGCGATAACAAAAACGGGTACGGAAAAGACTTTTAATTTTTGTTTATTTTTATGTCCAATTACCGGACCTGGATCTTCGCAGCGCTGCTCACTGTCCTGTGGACGAATACCTGGTGCAATCTTCATTATCTTCATGGAATCGCATGCTTCAGGGACTATATTGTTCAATTTGTTCTGTTCTAGTGCTCTTATCTCAGTCCAATCCACTAGACGAACACCCTGACTTCTACTCGTACTACTTTGGGGTAAAAATTAGAACGGTACAGTCTTAATAACCAAGTCAGACAATCTGACTAATGAATGTCTATGGAGAAACGGACTTCATTTAAAAAAAAAATAAAGGCTCAGCACAGAAAGTCACCCAAAAATATCACAAGACTTGCCACAAGGTTTCCAATGCTGCCCTACATTGTATACAGCACTGGGTTTTATGATCAAGGAGAACATTTTTTTTTCTGTGGGACTTCCCAATTATCAAAATCTATTAGAAGACGCACAGAAAGCAACAAGTCAGATTACAATAACGAATTACTCCAATGGTCAAAAATAGGCATTTTGTTCGTGCGAAAAAAAGGCCTTACCCCAGTTCTGATCAGTACAGCTCAGAGACGGTCTTCTACTCTGCTCCTAATTAAAATGTATCCGTGATGGCACAGAGAGACATACCGGGTCGGGGGAAACGTCTCAGAAAGATGTGACAGTGCCAGCTTATGTGACACATGACAGTTTGCATGATCAAGATTTCTGGGAAGAGATTTGATGGTACCAGGAGGAACAGCGTTTCTGATGGTATTACTCGTGCTACCCCAAGCCTCAAGTATTAAGCCGGTATCACAACCTCATGTCGACGAGTCCCATTAAGGACGAAACGGCTGTCCATGAGCGGTGATCTGGCTTCTGCACCTCTTACCCGAGTTTTGTCTAAAGGATATAGAGGCAAAAGATGATTGTTGTTGACCTTATTTGCATGCACCTACCCAGAATCCCTTGCAGTTGTGGCAGCACCACAAGATTTCTGAGGGAAAAACAAGCCTTCTGGCTTGTCTGGCGTCTGTAGATGAGTGTTTAATAATACTTCTACTACTGCATTTAATTCTAACAGAGTAGGAGGAACAGGAGATTAAAATAAAACTAAAAACCACAATGA
Organism: Spea multiplicata; assembly: GCA_009364415.1. Lineage (NCBI taxonomy): Eukaryota > Metazoa > Chordata > Amphibia > Anura > Pelobatidae > Spea > Spea multiplicata. The sequence goes on along the minus strand of VKOC01000003.1, from coordinate 38,313,614 downwards.
AATCTATACATCATAGGTTACAGATTACAAACTTAAATGGAGTCATGAACTGGTTCTTGATGATGTTTTATTATTTTTATAGGATGGTTTTTTGTTTTTTTTATAAATACTTATAAATAGTCTTTACAAACGGAACATATTTACAATTAGACGCACTCTGATGTTTGCACAAACAGTCCATCTCTTATAAGTCTTTGTGCGATAATGTTTGCAGATCTTTCCTGGTTCATCGTGCGCAGTGTGTCAAGAAGCTCATTTATATCAAAATGTTTGCTTCTATACCATTCAGACAGCATGGCGTGGTGTTGCTCTTTGACGTTATGTGGGTCCTTGTATTTTGCTTCTTTTATCAGGTTGTCATTTAATCCCAGATGTCTCATGTACTTGTCCCAGTAGTCGAAATCGACAAATTCATCAAAGATGTAGAACGCTTTTGCCATGACTGCGAAAAAACAAAGGATGTGTGGATTTAGCAAAAAGTTCAATGAGGAGAAATACTGGCTATTCCAGAATACAAGATCGTGGAAACATAGAAAAAACTTGACGGCAGATAAGAACCATCCGGCCCATAGCAGGCCACATCAAAGGTCAGAGTAATGACCTTGACAAACATTATGGGGACAAATACTGCCTTTTAACACGTAAAATGTCTTATTTCTATAGTGGGCTCAGCGTACCAATTAATGGTCTGGTAAATGATATGCATTGCATAGAAAGAAGGCGCATGCTGACACCCACAATAAGTTAGACTGCATCTTGTTTATTCATATATAGTCCTGTAGAGTGTTTGTGTAACCTCTGTACAAGTGCTTTCCACCTGAAAATGGAATGGTTGAGATGTAGAAAGCTAAATGGCTCTTATGCGATGCCACGATGAGTCACGGACTTACGGTTCTCTTCTTCTACTCTTTTCGTTCCGTCTTTGAACCGCAGCTTAATAGGTGGCTCTGTTGGTCGAGCCAGCAGGGGATTTGAGGGGTCTTCACCAGGACACGTTCTGCCAGTGAACCAGCCTTTTTTATCCTGTTAACACACACACGTTACAAGCTTACTTTAGTACACATTCAAGGTGAAAGATGGCTAAATCACTCAGTATGTTCTTTATTACACATTGGTCTACTGTAGAAAGACAAAGGTGACTGATTTGGTAAATAGCCTTAACTAGAACTCTCTGGACCCTTTACCCCTATGGCCTAACACGAAAGCAGCGAGATATGTGCATTTCAGGTCCTGATAAAGATATTTTCCTGCCCCTAAGTGTGCCCAAGGACTCAATGTCACCGTTTGTTTGGTTGATGCAGTCTGACCTAGTGAAGAAAGGTCCGCAGCCCTGCAGGGGTAATATGGGCCGAATTTCAGATGATAACCCCCAGCAGATTGAAGAGACCGTTACTCACCTTCAAAAATGAGCAAATAGCTACAAAAGAAAGAGAAAAATATGTTAAATTAAACTTTCTACCATCAATACATCAACTCCAAAGGTATATCTTTATAAGCTTATGCGCTATAAGGAATGGGGTGCAGAGAAACAAAGTATTAAAAAAAGAGGAGCGATAATGACATAGATGATATGGGGGGTGTATTAGTGGCAGAGACATTCCAGCTGTGAAAAGATTCTGCTCTTCTCTGAATTCTTCAATATTATTACCATCCATCTCCTGATATCAGCACAAGCTGAGAAACATTCTTTGCAGATTAGATAGAAATGTATGTATGTATGTATGTATGTATGTATGTATGTATATATATATATATATATATATATATATATATACATACATACATACACACGCGAATATACATAGATATATAATAAATAGACTACCCTTCAAATATTTGGGGACACGTAGCAGTTTTCATGGAGGAATGAACAAGGACATTTCTGGCTGTAACATAATTGCAAAGTAATTTTCTAACAATCAGCCTTTTAAACTTAAACTTGCATTAGGGAACACAAGGTGCCATTGGAACACAGGAGTGATGGGAGTGATAAATGGCCTCTGTACGTCAATGAAGATATTCCATCAAAAAATCAGCTGTTGCCAGCGGCATTAGTCATTTACAACATTAACCCAGTGTGTGCTGGATTCCTTGTACTTTTGTACTTGTTACGATAAGATGGAAATTCCCTTTCTCTCTCTGTCCTACGCGTTTGGTTTTTTTGAGACAGATACAACCCAGTTGCTGAAGAATGTTCAGAGCTATAATGCTGTGCCGATCCCTTTTACTGGGCTATTGCCAAAGTGAACAAACCAGATCTAGCAGGTCAGGGGCTTAGAAATTTACATATGTACTATTTGCCAAGTGTGCAGCTACAGAATATGGTGTTACATAACTCACCAAGTAATAAAGTGAACGGAAAAAAAGGTTTTTTGTTCAGAAATAATGTCATATCTCGTCTTTGTGTACCACGGGGTATAACACGTGTTGGATGCTTTTAAACACACAATGGAGGAAGAATAAGAATAAGAAGGAGGAGGATCACCTTGAAGGCTGCAGTCTACCAAATAATTGAGACAGACTAAGCGCTATCAAATTTTACATGTTTAGTAACTTTAACCATTAAATTGGTCCAAGCAGGCTGGACACATCCATCTGATCAAGGTTGGGACTCGAGGAAACAATGCTTAGCCCCTTTGACGGTCATGGAAGCTCAACTTTACCCAACATTCTGCCAGTAAGCAACACACTGCTTTGCACCCAATCTGCATACGGCAATTCATTCTTTCCTGCTCCGTTTGGGTCGCAGGATTACATTTTTGGCTGTGTCATGACAGTCTGTAGGTCGGGGGAGCAGTAACGCAGGAGCCCCATGTGCACACCACCTAGTAACCGATGTGCCCAGCTGCCAACATGCAATACATGACCCAGCTGCCAACATGCAATACATGACCCAGCTGCGGAACGGGCCGCATCTCACAAGGTGTGAAATGCAGTGAAGAAGTGGCTCCGCACACAGTTACATGGAGGGCTGTGTGTGCTACAGTGATCATGAGAAATGGAGAGGGCAAAGGTTTGTTTAGACGTATAGTGTTAGAGTGTGTGTTTCGGTATGGCGGCAGAGTATGTATGTGTGTGTGTGTGTGTTAGAGTGTGTATGTAAGTGCATTGTGTTCACATGACTGGGTGTTAGCATATGGAGTTGTTAGCGTGTGGAGATACAAACAAGCTTACAGTGTGGACTGTAAGCTCATTTGTGCAGGGCCCTCCTCATCTGTTGTCTGGAAGTCAATTTGTTATGTTACATACTACTTGTTATGTCCTGTCTACCCATTGTACAGCGCTACGGAATTTGATGGCGCTATATAAAACAATAAATAATAATAATAAAGTGTATGGTGTTAGAGCGAGTTTGTGTGTTCATGTGTTTTAATTACAGGGAGGGAGAGAAATACTGCACACAGGGACCACTAACCACAGACTCAACCCTGCTGAAAGTGTTGTGCTAACCCATTTTTTATTAGCTAACCAAAGTTATAAAACAATAACAAAGGATATCAAAACTCCTTTACAGACTCAACGTACAGCATGACATAGTTACCCTATGGTACAGATTTTTCAATAATATTTATTATATAAAAATGGCCATCCAAGTGATTGTTCCTTACCTTCTCTTTTCCAATACATTAACCCCAGCAGAACGAGTATGACTATGACTGGCACCACAACAATGACATAAACTGACAAAAAAGAAAAGAAATTATTTTAATGCCTGCATTTTTCCTCTGGATGGAGCCTTATGTGCTCCTTCTATGCAGTTTATCTAGCGAATATAAACTACTGTGCATTCTAAAAAAGACTTATGGGTCAAATATACATTTAGGCAAATGTTTTCCTATAAACATTTAAATACGTAAGAGGATTTCACGGGAGTACAGGAGGGAATTTTATTTCAAAGGAGTTAAAATGTTAGAAATTCTAAACCGGATGTTGTAATGCAACAAAGTTTTACTTTACAGTGTATTTATAGATAAGCGGTGTAGTCTCCCAGCAGAGTTGTTAATGCACTGATGGAATTTAAACATGCATAGGACAGGCATTAATCTATCCTAAATCTAAGACAAGAACGAGGGCCGAATGAGGTCCGAGTCTCTTCATCTGGAAAAACGGGCAGACTAGATGGTTCTTTTCTGCCTACATATTCTATGTTTGTAGGTAGAATTCCCCACCAGAGTGGAAGCTGGCAGCTCTATCTATGTCCTAATGCTTTGATGATTTGTAAGAATTGAAAGCGCAAGCTGCCTAAGCGGCGCGCTAATTGTCCATTGCTGGACATTAGTTATATAATAAGGGTCACTAAAAGGTCAGGATAGTTAAGGCATAAAGTTTTGGCGGGCTAGGCTAGCTAAACCTAATTCTAGGTTACTGGGCAGGCAGTTTATTTAGCGCAGCTGATTGGTTAATCCGCTGTGCTGCAGCACGAGGTTTGAGTGGGCATTCTGTGCGGCGGGAAAAATAAGCACAGCTGATTGGTGCAGTCAGCTGTGCTTACAGCGTGAGGTAACTGTAAAATAAATAAATAGCTGCGCGCAGGGAGATTAAATTCACCTCAAGAAAAATCTGCAAGGAGCTGTTGCTGAGCAAGCGTTCCAAACCCCCCTCCCTTTTGTTTTAAATGTAAGGTATGTAATATGTTATATTGTCGTAGTTTTATAAGGGGTAAAGGTCGCCTCTGTGTTGAGGTGGACAGAGGCTTGGTGTTACACAATCTGGCTGAGAAAGGGGCGGATTGTATTTGGTGTATTATATATAAGAAGTTATTTGGTTATTACGTTAAATGGTTTGTGTTGTTAATGCCTCTTATACCCTTTTAAATAAAGCTACGGCCAATTTTATCCAATTTACAATTCTGTGTCTGTGGTTATTTTATTGATTTGTTAGGGGTTAATATGTACATGCAATGGACAATACTCACTGTAGACGCTGTTAGATGAGGGAGGTTCACATACAATATCTGCTGTTGCGTTACACGGATGCTTCAAGACCAACCCTGGCTGGCAACTGAAAGAAAAAGAACAACAGCAGAGAATTGTATGAAGAACCCACATACCCCACTACTTTACAATTTTCACACTTTAAGTGAGTTTGAGGCACATGCAAAGCGAATGCTACGCCAACAATGGACATTGAAGTGGCAGTAGGCTGGCTGGCATGCTGGTGACCTTCACATACTACAGGATTTTTATCATTTTAAAAACATGTGGTTCAGAAACCTTTAATACAGAAGCCCTTATCTGAATAATATTTAAGACCAAGTGGCTTTGAAAGCGGGCAATAAAAGTAAATTACCTAATTTGCCCATTTTCTCAAATTGTATCATAACGTTTGACTAGCCTCTGTAATGTCGACACTTTACGATGGGTAAATGGAGACAACACACTTACAAACGACGTATGTACAATATATGGAATAATGGAATTATGGGGTGGAGCATTTGGAGAGTAGGGTGGGCCAGTGCTCCACTCCACAGTTTATGAGCAGCCGAAGACCAGCAGGTGGGAATCCAGTACGGAGATTATCGGATACCCTCCTAGCACCTGGTTCCACTAATTAATGGGAGAGGCAGTTAAGTAGCCTCCTGATCTCAGTGCAAGAGAGATCATTTGGTTCCCCGAGAGAGAGAGGGAGAGCTGCCAAAAACACTGACTGCTGCAATTATTGCATATACTTTGTTATTTTGTTTGTTGGGAACGGATAAGCCGTCCAACTGTAGTTAGGTTGGAGAACCGTGTATTAGTTAGTGCTCACAAGAGCGAGGCTTTTGTTTTGATTTGTTTATTTTTCCTGTTATGCCTGTGACGAAAAATAAAAACAGGCCCAGCCTTTTATTTTACCCTCCTCGTGTCTGAGCCGTCTCTGCAGCCTGGTAGACCGTGTGTGAGTAAAGATTCCCGGACAGAGTACCAAGTGAAGGGGTATTGTGTCACAGTATGTAAATGGATTATATGTCCGGACACTCATTCTCAAAAGGATTATACCTTCCTATCTCCAGGAGAGCCCTCATCACCTGTTTCTGTCTATGTTATATACGGTATTACGTGTTTTGTAGCGCTGTATAAAATAATAATCCCTTACCTGGGAGTACACGTTCGGCACATCTCACACGGAAGATCTGGAGGACAGTATTTCCCATTCTTGCAACTGCAGACTCTGTTTCTTGTCCATGTACACTGCGACACCTCTTCCTGGTCTGAGAGATATAAGTGGATGTTCCAAAGAAGCCAAAGTTTTGCTTTAATCTCTACCGCTACTGTTCCAGTGCGCAGCCCACTACCATCTAAACCTCTGACTCTCTAACATTAGACTACGGCTTCCTGCCAAAGCATTCCTCGGTCTCTGGATGTTACCCCGTAATTATCTGAGTCCCTCTTCTCTCTCCTTCTGTACACTTTACATCCTCATCTTGCAGATACACGAGCTCTTACCTTTTCGGCACACGGTGCATGGGAGGCAGTAATCTAGGCCAGTGGGTCCCTCGCTGTACGTTGAGCCAAACTCACAAGGCAAACAGGTTCCTTTGGTGTCAGGAGCGGTGCAATGGTCTTCGACATAGGAGCCTGAAATTAGACAGTAACACGTTATTTGTTTATGAAGCACCCCTACGTTACGCTGCGCTGCGCTGTACAATCTAAATGGGGTGGTTAAATACATACATAACGAATACACATTAATACATAGACACGTCAGAACCCTGCCCGTGAGCTGCCATCCAGCCTCAAGATACTTTCACGCAGGGTTCCTGGCAAGAATGGTGGGTTTATGAGCTTTTACATGGATAACAAAAGGAAAGAACGAGGGTGTCAGTGAGTAGGGCTGAATTTATGCAGATAGACAGGATAATGTTCCACCGCTGAAGAGATACCAGATGGAGGTTTTATACTAACTGGATCGTGCTTGTTAACCTCCCACCTCTCTATCTACCCTTTCTCCCCTTTATAGATCACTTAGCTTGCTGAAGTCCTGCGGCGGGAGCGGGAGGCATCTGTCACTGCTCTGCCGCGGGGCTTCACTGCTGAGCGCCGGGTATATGACATCAGCGTGAAATGCAGGCACCGCGACCGAGCTAGGAGGCCTCGCCATGGAGAGTGAGGGGCACAGAGCTTTGGCTGAAAACCTTTTAATGCAAGGGTAGTTTCCTGTGCTGGCATGCTGTATATATGTAGAGGGATAATTTCCTGTGCAGATGTATATATATGCGAGCGTGGGGTAGCTTCCTGTGCTGGCATACTGTATATATGTAGGGGGATCATTTCCTGTGCAGATGTATATATGCGGGGGGGGGTAGCCTTCCTGTTTTATTGTAGGGGTATAATTTCCCTTGCAGATGTTACAAGCGAGGGCGGGGTAGCTTCCTGTGGCTGGCATATCTGTATATAAATGTAGGGGATCATTTCCTGTGCAGATGTATATATGCGAGGGTGGGGTAGCTTCCTGTTTATATGTAGGGGTATAATTTCCTGTGCAGATGTATAAATGCGAGGGCGGGGTAGCTTCCTGTGCTGGCATACTGTATATATATACAGGGATCATTTCCTGTGCAGATGTATATATGGAGGACAGGGTAGCTTCCTGTGCTGACGTACTGTATATATGTAGGGGGATCATTTCCTGTGCAGATGTATATATGCGAGGGTGGGATAGCTTCCTGTGCTGGCATACTGTATATATGTAGGAGGATCATTTCCTGTGCAGATGTATATATGCGAGCGTAGGGTAGCTTCCTGTGCTGGCATACTGTATATATGTAGGAGGATCATTTCCTGTGCAGATGTATATATGCGAGGGTGGGGTAGCTTCCTGTGCTGGCACGCTGTATATATGTAGGGGGATAATGTTTGGCTTAGCTTCCTGTACAGATATAAGTGTGTGGGTGAGTTATTGTCAGGACCACGTCCAAGAAAGTTCACCCCCAACAAGTTCTCCTGGCGGCCTTTTGCGCTGCCAGCAACTGTGCACACTTCATTAACCCCTTAAGGACCAGACCTTTTTAAGAAAATTTGTGACCAAGGCCGTTTTAACACTGCAGTATTTATTATCTGTAATTTTCTTCTCTCTCATTCACTGTATCCACACAAATGGCTAAATAGATTCTAATATTTGTCCTGCGTTTAGCAACACCCAATGTTTTAATGCTCCCTTACATTCTACACCATTTATTTCCTATTTTCGTTCTTTGTGGGCAAGAAAGTTTGTGGGGGGTTTTTAAATGTAGATTTCTAAAGGGACTGCACAAGGTGTTTGAGCACCTATTTTTCTTTTTTTGTTTTTACTTTACATTTTCTTAGAACTGGGTGGTTTCCTTGATCTCATGTGACATCACTGGAATCTTTATTGTTTTTCATGCGTGACATTTTTATTTATTCTTTAACTATTTTGCATTTTAATATTTTTTGAATTTTTATTTTATAGCCTCCATTGCTGGTTACGGAAAGCCTCGATATCAATTCATTTCAGCAACACTGGCTGAGCAAAGAAAGCACTAAGCTCTTTCCAGCAGCCGGGCGCCGCCATATTTCTGACATGTCAGTTGGAGGGATACCACCACCACCACCATTCTACTAGGCTCTTTTTAAATAGGGTGTTCCCTATATAAAGTCATCTTTAAATTAGGTGGGGTAGCTTCATGTGCAGATATAATATATATATATATATATATATATATATATATCTGGGAGGCGGGTCTTTTCCTGTCTGTTGCTCCCTGTTCAGATATCTGGCCATCACTAGTGATGTGGTTACCTGGTGGGCACCTCTTGCATCGGATCTGGCCATTCATGTAGAAATCATCCAAATAGTTATTTTTGGTATCTCTTTCGTGTCTTTGGGGGGCACCTTGTATAGCTGGCATTACCTAGGGAGAGAAATCAACATCATGAATACATCTCTTGGAACAGTTACAGTGTAGCCCACAAGCTTACAATTTATAAACCCTGCCTGGCCCATGCAGGGATATTTTGTTAAAGTATGTCATGGATCATTTACTGCCCGTCATAAAATTATGTATCTTATTTACCCAGACACAGATTACATTAATACAACAGCGTGTAGCAACTCCCCTGAAGTAGTCATTGCCTCCTGGAAATAAAAATTCCCAAATAGGCTTAAAATGTGTTACCGGTCGCAGATAAGGACAGTGACAGGGATTATCCCTAAAAGTAAAACTTTGCCTTTTTTTCTAATTGCAAGTTTAAAAAAAAATATTAAAACTCCTACATGGAGTAGCGGTCACTGATGTATTTTGCCCATATTGGCAGACTTCGTTATAGGTGCACACCCTCCAGGTGGTATTAATGGGGGGGGGTATATAGACTAGGCCACTATACCACATTAAACAATCATTGAGGTGTTTAGAAACATGTTTAGTATATAAATAGGATGCTAAGACCTTTTTATACCATCATATATAAAATATAAGAATATATCAATCTGTGGGGTTCCTATAGAAAGAAAGAAAAATGAGAAAATAAATAAAAATACATAAAAGGAAAAGAGGGAGGTTGTTAACATTTAAATTGCCCATACTGGTAATTATAGCTCCTATTTATGGGTAATACAAAGTACACCGACAAAATAGTTTAATAGCCATTACAAAACCCTATATATCAAGGAACTAGTAATATAAATTGCCTACATCCCATTCAGAGTTTATTCCTGCTGGTACACGGGTGCTTAACTAATTTGAAAGGCTTAGTGCCTTCCATAGGACTACTAAAGTACAAGCCACCTGGTTTTATCGTATTAGGCTCTCCGACAGCACAAAGTTTTGCTTGTGCAACCCCCGCTTTTGGCAGCAGTCACAGGTAGTGAGGTAAACAACAGAAGTAGTGTTGCAATTAACATACACTATGAAAGTACCATATTTGCTCAATTTTAAAACAAGTTTTTTCCCCCAGAGCAAATGCTCTGAAAAATACCCCTCGTCTTTTATTCAAGGTCATCTTATAATGGAACCTCAAATAGGGGTCTGGCTACAAGGCTAAGAACCAGATGCACCACAGCGCTGCAGGGGATCCTCCTCTCACGCAGACAACCTCAGCTGCTGCCGGCACTTCTGACGTGGCTTCTATGACGAAGCACCTGCCTCTGACGTGGCCTTCCGCTTCTCGTTCATACAAGTCCCGAGGGAAGTCCTGAGTAGCAACGTATCACACAGACATCCACCGGCTGCCCCTACTTGACACCAGGGAGTCTGGAGCACGGGGAACAAGTCTAGGCATGCATCGGTAAGTCAGAGGTATAAGGCATATCCGGGGGACAGACTAGCAAGCCGTGGGACAGGTTGGCAAATAAAGGGAAATAAAAAACAAGAAATGCATTTTTCTCAATCATAGTTTTTTTACTAAATATGAAAAAAGAGTTTACATGTGAATTAATATTTACAAGTAAAAAAACTTATGTTAAAAGGGTAGTCTTATATTCAGGCTCCCCCCCCAAAAAAAATTAATATTCAAATTAGGGGGGGTCTACTAATCAGGTATTATAATATGGTATTTGAACATAGAGACAAAAAGTAGCTGACCTAATAATGTGATTGCAACACACGCTCACCTTACTAAAGCCGAAAATGGGTATCTATTTTGGGGAAATTAGAGGTTTCCAGGTGCCGACACACCTTCGTCTAGGTTAAATTGTTTAACTCCACATAACCCAAATAATACTGTGATGAAGCATATGAAAAATGTATGGTAACAAGAACACGAGATGTAACTAACTGCAACAAGAACGTAAAAGATTGTAACAACGTATTGGGACAGACACAATGAAACGTTTACAGAAATCAAAACTTCACGATACAAAAGCTTCAGGTTTCTTTTTACAAGTCATATGACTTTTTTTTTTTTTATTTTTTTTTTTTTTTTTTTTACAGACAGGCGCTACTGCTTTCACAAACAATGCAATTTACCATTACAGTTGTATATTTGTCTTTAGATGTGGGCTTCAGGATATTTCTGGCCATGAGTGTCGCTACAGTGGGGCAAGGGGGGGGGGCAATTCCCCACCCTAGATTATTCCTTACCATCCCACATGGAATTTGGACCCCCCAGCAGCACCACCAAATGGCACAGTGCTATCTAAATGTATGGGCACACTGGGCAGTTGCCCAAGGCCCCCGCGTTAAATCACATTGCTGCCAGCTAAGCCCCTAAAATAGCCCATCTATAGGGGAAGGTGTGAGCGGAGAGGCTGACTTCCCTGGGCCGGTCTTCAGAGCCTAGCTGAGGCAGCTGCAAGATTGTGATCTCCTCAACCAGCCCTTCTTAGCGGTCGCCCAATGAACAGGGCTGGTTGGAGAGATCACAATCCCATTCTAACTGGCCCAACATTAGGAAGAGCAAGGCCTGTCACTTCAGACCTCAGCTTCCATGCTCCCTAATCACTACAGGCCGGCAGTTGATGCAGAGCACGGGGTATATGATATCCTTTCCCAGGGCTATGATATCCTTTCCCAGGGCTATGATATCTTTTCCCAGGGCTCTGCATCAATAGCCGGTTAGGGGGCACTAAAGCAAGAGATTGGCAGAAAAGGGTGTGTGTGTGTGTGTGTATGGGCAGGTGTTTGTAAAAGCAGTGTACGTATTTGAGGGTTTGTAAGCTGGTGTGTATATGGACAGGCTTGTGTAAGGGCAGTGTATGTGTTTATGAACCAGTGTGAATAAGGGCAGTGTAAACATTTAAGTTGCATTCTCAGGTCTGCAGCAATACCTGAGGGGGAGAGGACAACTTTTGAAAGCTTTCCAACTATTGCGTTAATCCAATAAAAAAAAAAAAAAAAAGGGTACCATTACACACTGCAAAACTGCCCCCCCCATATATTGTTCCTAGAGTCGCCACTGCAACTGGCCAAATGTTGTTTAGTTACATCAGATCACCAACTCCTCCACAACTACCACATTTGAAATGAGCCACACTCTTAATCCAGGGAGATGGTTTGCCCAACGCAGGGGCAGGTAGCCTACTAGGTGCCAGAATATTGCCTAATGTTATATCTCTGCGGCTGGAAAATCTCAGCCCCAAGTTTTAGTATCTTAGAGTAAACATTGGAAGGAGGATTACGCAGCACCTCGTGACCGTTTGGCAAGTGGTAAAAGTAACTGGATGATCCACCTCTAAGAACTCCACAACCTCTTTACTGAAGAGAGATTATAAAGCCCATCATCCATCAGTGAGCTAAGGTTTTTTTCCCGAAATAATAATGTAAGATTAGAATGTAATTTAGTATAGAATGGATCCTCTATTTGATGCTGCGCTTCATTAACATAATACTGCCTATCCTTCACAACCACTGCGCCACCTTTGTCCGAGTTTTTTAAATTTGAGTTTCAAGGCCAAATGTTCTTGGGGGTCGAGGTTGCGACAGATAGGGTACTAATTCTTAGCTAGCTTACAAAGCCCTTCTTCCATAGTTTTATGAAGAGCATTTAAAGCCGGGGTCTTTGAACTCAATCAGATTTAATCTTAAACTCATCATATTTAAACAAAACCGATGGTGACTCACATTCGAATCAGCTGCCAAGTTATAAAGTATTTATACTCCAACATGTAACACATTTTAAACCTGCTCTGGAATTTACAGATTACATAGAGTATAATTTTATATGGGTTTAGGTTTCCAGATTCTGTTGGTTTTGTGTATTTTATCTACGCAGATTCAATAACGTCATAACAGCCGATCCCTCCTGAGGCATTCATTCTTCTCACACAGCAATTTGATGACGAAGAAAGTCCCCTTCATTTTTTTCCCTGCCAGAATTTTAAAAGCAGACAAACAGGAAAAAAAGAGAAGAGGAATCTTTCTAGAACACTCTTTCCGTTCATAAAAAAAAATAAAAAAAAAAATACCAAAGGACATGATGACGTAGACATACTGCATGACCAGAGAGATAAGTAATCAGTGTAAATGTCAGGACTTCAACCAGATTTGGAGAGTCATTTTGTATCATCACTAAGGTTTACGAGGGGGAAACCAAGTGAGATACTGGTGCAAGAGGGGCAGACTTTGTCCTGCACAATTCAATGCAATACTTAAAGTCTCTACACATTAACTAACCTGAGAACTCCAGTCTCAGGGTCAAAGGGCACATTCTTAGTACAAAGGGGTGAGCTTGGGGTAAGCGGTGCCTGGATGCAGTACCCCCCCCCCATAACTTACATGCAGAGTAACACCAACACACACCAAGGTACATGCTAACACCACACACTAACACACGCATTCCCCTTTACTCCATACTCCATCACACAGAAGCATGCGCATGTTAAGTTTACTTTATTGGCCCGTTTTCAGTGCAAGCTACCTCACTACTACTACCCAACACCACGTTACACGGCCCCACTGGACACCTTGCTTACCAAGTGCCATGAACCCACTGCCCCCCCCCTTTATAAAAGTATTATGCGTAATCTGACCAAATATGAACTTTTTTTCCGCAACACAGTCTTGTGACAAATAGTTCTTATGTGTACAGCATTACCATGGCAACCATGTATATCAGAAAGGGTTGGGAGTTCCAGGAAATGCTATAAATGTATTATCATGCATTTTGGAGATACGGTCCAAATCAAGGCCCAAGCGTGACCGCTCCGAGACGTGTTTATTGGTGGAAGTTAACTGTGAAGGTGAGTAATGTATAATCTAGAGCTCCAGCACCCAATAAAGGAATATTTTCTCCACCGCACATAAAATTCATCATATTCCGTAAATTGTACAGTTTAACCCCGTGAGTGCAGGAGGCCATGGCACATATTCCGTAAAAATGTCCCTGGTAAATTTTAACCCTTTCAGTACTGAAGTTCATGGCACATTTTCCCCTTTTGGGAGTCCGCACCAATTTTGTAGTTTTTTTTTTTAAAGTTTTACCTTGAGAAACCTTCGCTGATAACTATTTTAAAAGCAAACAGTGGACCCCATTACATGATGATGGTTAAGGATACAAAACCCTCCGTCCCAATAGATGGGGAAACCAAATAGTAACAGAAGTTAAACACATTTCCTTAAAAGCTGACAGACCTCAATAAAATGTACACAATAGGTGCTGATGTACACTCATGCAGATTGTACATGCAGCCGATGGTTCCCTATATACTTAGAACTGGCACGAATAAGAAGGGGTTAAATTCACGCTACTAACTACCCTGGGGAAAGTAGAAAGTCTCCTTAAGCATGCAGACCTTTTGCACTTCTGGTCCACCTGCTTTAAGGGCTACACCTCCAGGCCACACACGTCATTATGGCTTCAGATAACACACCAAAGTTCTTTGAAACCTGCCTCTATCTTCATGCCAAAAAAAACACCAAAGCAAATAAAAATCACATGTTATGACAAAAGTGAAAGGACTGGTTGAGGAACGATCATATGGGGGCCACATTTTTTTTTTTCTTTTTAACCCTAGATCGGTTTGTCCCTCCACGTACCAAATACCCCATGAAAAAAAATGACCAGACAAAAAAAAAAAAAAAAATTGTGAATAGCATGCAGAACATTGTTAACGCTTAAAATAATGTCACGATATATTACGCAGACCCTCGTTCACCAGGGTTGCAGCCTTTATTTACAAAATTGCCAAAAGAGTCCATATTTATACAAAGATCAATATTTCACTTTAGGTATGAAAGAAAGTCAAAAGGCGTGTAGAGCCAGCATTCCATTATTTGAGAAACCGGAATCATTCAGGAAACAAAGTCATTCTTGTCATACCTCCAGCCTGGTTACACAATAAAATAAAATATTGAATATATTTTAAGATACATATCATTAAAGGGCAATATCCAGCATTTTTATCACCGGTGTTCCGTTAAAACTATTGTGCCATTTTCTTTCTTGACCCGGTCATCCCCTTGGTGCGTCCTTAAAACCCATGCCAAGTACATTCAATTTCTGACTTATGTTAGTCAACAGCCTGGACTTTCCCGTTGGCAGAAGCCACCCCTCCTACCGACAGATTGTGTGTACTTGTGCTGATCATTGAGAAGAGATCAGATCAGATCCCCCCCCCAAAAAAAAACATTAAAAATATAATTAAGGGAAAGATGAAGTATAAATAAAAAAACATCTATTGGCATTATTTTGATGGTGGCTGCATCTGTATTCTGGTTTTCGGCTCTTGGTTCTGAGCTCGGTTAATGTTTCCATCTTCTGATTCGGTACCCAGGTATCCATTACTATTCTGGTTATTGACTTTGGGCTATGCTTAGTTGCTGCTACTCAAACACAAGTTGGCGCTCTTGAACCTGACCTCACAATGTGTATTTCCCCCTCTCGGTGTTCCAGGAAAACATCTCACGAGGAATCACATTGAGGGAAGAGCGCACCGACTCCGACGTCTCCTCCTAGATAGCGCAGCAAGTTTGTTGGTCTTTTGTGGGGGTTTTTGGTGTTGGAGGGGAAGGTGTGATTGCATGCCAACAAGTGTGGAGGGGCCCCAAGCAAACACTTGCCCAGGATCCAATCAATATTAAAGGAGTCCCTTAACCCTTTCAAGACCGGGACGTACCTGGTACTTCCGGGTCAGGGATCACCGGCAGACCGGGACGTACCAGGTACGTCACAGCCTTTACGCGATCCAGCGTTGCTTTGAACGCTGGGATCGCGAGGGGCGGCTGCTACTGACCGCTGGGTGTTTCCAGCGATCAGTAGCAGCCACCCCCCCTCAATTCCGTGCACGTGATCGCTTTATATTTAAAAACATACTGCGGTCTTCAAGTGAAGACGCAGTATGTAATTGGCGGTCCGGAAGGGGTTAAAGTATCTTATGATTGATAACACTGCTTGAATGCAGGTGACTTAATTAAGTGTTTCTTTAAATAATGACAAGTCGCATGGTTTCCTAGAGATCGGTATTAGAGCAATTTGCATAATCACTACATAGACACTTTGTGATGGACTATTAAATGGTTAATAATATTTCAAGAGTCTTTTAGGGGGTTAGCACATAATCTCTAGCCATACACAATCATTTTGTTTTTACACCCGATAAATCTCTTAAGACTTGAAATTAGTTCAGAAATAGAAAAATTAAAAAAAGTAAAAAATCTGCTTTTTAAAGATACTTGGGAAAAGAATATAGGAAAAAAAAACAAACCTACAAATGATTTAAATACTAAGAACGATATATAAAACCTGGATAAGACATACCGATAGGAACCGAGTTATAACACACTCACCAGAAGGGAAATAAGTAACGCCATGGTGAGAACGAAGGAGAGGAATCTGGAATGGAGGGAGGTAGAGGAGACCCCTGCGGGGAACATCAGTAATCCGTGTCCTCAGTACAGCACAGGCAGCGGAGTATATAGTAAGGCTGGGTATATCCAGAACTGTGAAACGGCATGTATGGCATTCAACATCTGACTCACTAATCCATTCATAACAACGGCTTTATATAGGTGAGCCTTTGTCCCCGCCCCTAATAGGCGGCCTAAACATTTTACCCGTGTTTGCACTAAATCACCAGAGCCGTTTTTGTGCTTTTGACTTTATTCAACTCTGATTGCCCACTAACTCATTTAGTGCCCCCCCCCCACCCACATTATATATTGGATGTTTTGTTTACAGCACCAAGTAGGGCTTCCTTTTGAAATAATGATTATTATATAAACCGTCAATTTAGTATGAAAAAATTCAAAAATGTTTGCGAGCTACTCGTTTGCTTCACATTGGGGGGGGTTCCGTTATGTCTCGTGCTAGGTTGCTGGGGGGGGAGTTCCTCAGAGGTGCTCAGCTGTTTATGTGCTGGGAAAGGTGGGGGTGGGGTGGGAATTTAAGGACACTTCTCTCACGTTTTATCCCTGGGAACTTTTTAAATAACCTGACATTTTAATATCACATTGGAAGTTTCAAAGTAGTGACTTGCCAAATATATTAACCTAATGGCTCTATTGCCAGTCCTCATCATTATTTAAAGAAATGCTTAATTGAGCCATCTGCTTTCAAGCAGAGATTTCAACCATAGAATGCTGGTATAAAAAAAAGCTAAATCCGGGGGTCTTATATATGATCACAGCCGTGTAGAATAGGAAGAAGGCAGCTCCAGACTGTGTGACCTTAAGAATCTGCTTCTTTACCTTGAGATTGGGATAAAAGCCCTGAAAGTTCCCAGGTATGCTCTAGTGATTCCCATTTTCTTTCAATTTGTTTTTACACCCGATAAATCTATCTATAAATCTATCTATAGAAACTGAGTTATAACCCGCTTATTTACCAGAAGGGAAATAAGCAATGCCATGGTGAGAATGGAGCAGAGGAATCTGGAACGGAGGGAGGTAGAGGAGACCCCTGCGGGGAACATCAGCAATCTGTGTCCTCAGTCAGCGGAGTGTATGGGAAGGCTGGGTACATCCACAAGGTCCAGAACTGGGAGAACTACACAGCGTGTATCTTTGTTAGGGGTTTAGTAGATGGAACCCTGAATGCAAAGCTGGATACATAGGTAAGAGCCAGAAGCAAGGTACCGGTAGGGATCGAGCAAAATCGTGGTCAAGACTAGCAGGGGTCCGTTCAGGCAGTGTAGGTTCACAAACGAAATTCAGGCAAAGGGTCAGAATCCAAAGAGAGAGAATAATCTATCACCGTAGTAAGTATACTAAGAGCATAGTATATTTGAGCAATGTGGGTATGGAGGGACTCAGTTTTATAGGCAGGAGAGAGGTGGGCGCTCTTCTGACATCATAATTGGTCTTAATTAACCCATCTGAGAGACTGTCTGAGTCTCTGTGTGTGTGACTGCCTGCTTGAGCCTGTGTGTGTGTGTGTGTGTGTTAGATAGATAGATAGATAGGTGTGACTGTTGTAGTCGAGCAAACCTAGTTGCGCCACTAGTCGTTTCGGGCGTTCGTGCGGGGGGGTGGGGGGTTGGTTTGGTCTGCTCAATGTACTTGCTTCTTATGCTAGGTTGCTGGGAGGGGGGAGAGTTTGCTCAGAGCTGCTCAGCTTGTTTATGAAACTGGGGAATTGTT